>SNVD02000795.1:0-14206 GCA_013180625.2 Boswellia sacra | reverse complement strand
TACGGTCCAAATACTGAGGCCTGGTCAGACTAGGCCGAGATTGTAGATGAGTTCACTTCAAGCCCAATTTTGGTCCACTAAGAGTCCGAATTTCATTATGCTTGTGAAATGCAATCTTGTAGACAATTGAATAAGCTTTCCAAAACATTAAGAATTGCACCATTATGATCTACAAATAGAGAGTTATGCCCATTTTACCAAACCTGTAACAAAAACAAAATTAAGAGAAATTAATTCCAAAGATGCAAAGACTACAAATATGCTTAAGTTGAGGAATTTAATGACACTATTAATGCAATATGATGAACTAAACTCTTATTAAACATGCATATTTAAGTGTTCATCACAACCCCCAACTAGCTTATTGCTAGTCCCTGCAATTAAAGCGTTATTATTTAGAAGTGGATGTATAGGAATTTTACATCCAAGGTGGGTCATTATTGCACTCTCCTGATTGTATCCAAATAAACAAACTCTCAACTGATTTTTTTTTTAAAGACTATGTACCCTTCAGTCAAGTATACCACAAACCTTCTTTTGTCGCTCGGGTTTTGACACATGACTATGGGGCTTATTAGAAATAAGCCATATCGGTTCTAGTATTTGTTAAGGCTAACAACCTTAGGTAGGGGATATTCATTCATTTTATACATTTTTTTTCTCTTTTTTTTTTTTTTTGAAAGAATGCATCTTTAACCCATGTAGCGAGCCTTAGGCTAATGACTCCCAGACCAGTTGGCCTTAGGGCATTAGGTGTTAAGACACCCCTACGAGCTTAACGACTCGGGTTACAGATGCTTTATTTTTGCTGTAGAAACTAATGGATAGTGCAATGTTCAATCCATAAGCTTTCTCCTTAATCCTTGTCGTGAGCTTTGGGCCAATAGATCCCAAACCAGTTGGTCTTAGGTATTAGGTGTTGAGGCAACACCTCGGGCTAATGCTCGTAATTAAAGAGGGCGAACAAGCCCAACTTATCCCACCATGTGCTTTTCTTCTCTGTTTTTTTTTCTTTCATTTTTTGCATTTTTATTCATTTTTTTTCAAACTTGCTCACCTCTCCTTTTGTTGTGTGTGTGTGTGACGAATAGATTCATAGTATACTATGCCTTAATGAGCGCAGAAGCACACAATTTATTAAATGATAAGGTTGTGAGAGTTCATAGATTTGAAAGGATGTCAAAGTGAAATGAATAAGACCTCCTTGTTATAAAATTGAAAAATCCAAGACTAGACTGTAATATCAAATCAGTCTTCAAAAATGCAAGAATAAAATGACAAATTGGTTAGAATGGGTTTCAAGAGTTCAAACTGGTCATCCCTACTCTGCCATTCCTGACCCAGAATGCGTCTCAAGAGGATTTGAACTCCTTACACCGCACTCTGAATCTAATTACTAACTCGCTTTTTTTTTTTTTGCAAGAAAAAATAAAATTTCAGACACACTTATGTCTACTATCCTTCCCCCCCAACCAAATGAAACATTGTCCTCAATGTTTAAATGTAGAGAGATAAAGTATAGGAGACATTACCTGAAGCTTCTGTTATTCAAGAGAGATGACCTGAAAGACTCATAAAATAAAATGCTAAAAATAAAATAAAATAAAATAAAGGACAAGAAGAAAAAAATTACAAACGGAGATTCAAGTCCAATTTGCACTTTTTGTTTTGCCCTCCTGCCCAATTAATTTGAGTACTAGCTGGGTCAGGTTCATACTCAACTTTTTGTAATTTGTCAAGTAACTCACCAGCGGAAGTGGTAGATAAAATTCTGTTCCACAGCTGCATCAACAAAACTTATCAAAGGATCAAAGAAAATTTTGACATTCAACAAACCTATGGGTTTTTGATGGAGATTCAGTTGGGCCCAAGAGGCAATTTGAAAAATTTCTTCAAGAGGGCCAAAGCCACCTGGTAAAGCAATAAAGGCATATGAATTGATGAGCATATGTGCCATGCGTTCATGCATAGAGGAGACCTGTAACTCCTTCCCAACCGTTTTCCAACAATGCTTTCTACAGCCAAAGCTTTAGGAATAACTCCTAACACTTGAGTGACCTTCATACATGTGCAGCTGTTGACTAGCACACCTCAATTTAAACCACCCAACCCCACCCGAGGCTACCTCCCCTCATTAAACAAAAGTGAATCTTTCTTTCAGCCAGTAGCCTACCAAGATAATTCGCTACTTCTACGAACTCTTCACTTTTACCTGGTCGAGATCCACAGAATACACAGATCCTTTGGATTCGACGTTTTGAAGTTCCCTCCATGTCTATGTGACTCTCTAACTATGTGTGAAGAAGAGAACAAGACATGTGATATTTATGGAGTGCAAAAAGGTATGTTAATGATGATATCTATCTAGGTAGCTCGATTGTTTGTTGAAAAAGTTGACAATAATGCACAAAAATTCAAAAGATGATGAAATAAGACACCATAAGTCAAACAGAAGATACAAATTAAAAAATAACAGCAATGAGGTATTAAAATTCAAAAATGATGGCACGCATGCATATGTACAGGTAGTTGTGATTGTCGCTCACATCTTCCTCTGGTTTTACGTCCAGAAACGGCTTAAACACCTTCTATGAGTTGGGGATATGCTTCCCATCCAGTTTTCTTATAAACTGGCAAACAGGGTCGTTTTGAGTCAGATTCCCAAGACTATAGCGCTCCTGCTCATCTCGGAATTGTGTCCACAAGTTAAAAATTTCACGCTGCACAAGTCCACAAGAATGCGTCTCAAGAGTCACTCGGATATCATCCAAGGACTCCTTACTCAGTCCATCCTTGATGAACTGTAGCTTATCCTCTCGATTGTTAGACAAATATCCCAAGGAGCGGCAATGTTGGTTACAAGTCCATTTTACACATTTGTGACAAACTTGTAACCTTTTTGCTCTTCGCTTTTTGGCATAAGAGCTTTTTTCCAAATCTGGCATATGGGAAACAGGATTATCTGAAAACTCACAAGAGAATCGAACCTTGGCTTCAATTAACCATCTTAAATCAACAGGAATACCCTTACGCATCAACAACCTCAGTCTTTCTGCACGAGCTTTATAAATTTTAAGCAAATCATTTTGAGGAAGAGAGGGAAAATGTTTGTGCAATTTTGAGAGAATGGTCTCCATGTGAAGAAAATGAGAGAGAAGAAAAGAAAATGGATGCAAGGTGAGCAACAGTTTTTAGGGAACTGAAAAACCGACTTTAAAAGCCACGGAGTACCGTATCCGCCACTTGACCGGGAAAAAATCAATCCTTAAAAAGGATCGATTAAAGCAATGGACTCTTCATTTTGGTCAAAATTTTCAAAGAATGGTTTTAACCGTTGTCCATTAACTTTAAACACATTACCATTCTTTGGGTTCTCAATTTCAACTGCTCCATGAGGGAAAACATTTTTAACAATGAAAGGCCCAGTCCAACGAGACCGAAGTTTACCAGGAAACAAATGCAATCTTGAATCATACAAAAGAACTTTTTGTGAAGGTTCAAAAGATTTTCTAACAATGGATTTGTCATGAAAAACCTTCATTTTTTCTTTGTAGATTTTAGAATTTTCATAAGCCTCATTCCTGATTTCTTCAAGTTCACTCAGTTGGAGTTTACGTAACTTGCAAGCATCATTCAAATTTGTGTTGAATGTTTTAATGGCCCAATAAGCTTTATGCTCAATTTCCACAGGCAAGGGACAAGGTTTTCCATAAACTAGTCTATAAGGAGACATTCCCAATGATGTTTTAAAAGCAGTTCGGTAAGCCCAAAGTGCATCATTAAGTCTTAAAGATCAATCTTTACGATTTGGGTTAACCGTTTTTTCTAAGATCTGTTTTATCTCCCTATTAGCTAATTCAACTTGTCCCCTTGTTTGTGGGTGATAAGGTGTAGAAATTTTATGGGTTATTCCATATTTCTTCATTATGGTTTCAAATGGTTTATTACAAAAATGCGTACCCCCATCACTAATAATGGCTCGAGGAATTCCAAATCTACTCAAGATATTCTCTTTCAAGAATTTGACAACTGTTTTGTGGTCATTGTTTTGACATGGAATTGCCTCGACCCATTTTGAAACATAGTCTACTGCAACAAGGATGTACACAAAACCAAATGACGGTGGAAAAGGTCCCATAAAATCAATACCCCAACAGTCAAAGATTTCAACGACAAGAATTGGATTCAACGGCATCATGTTTCTTTTTGAAATGGATCCCAATTTTTGACAATTTTCACACGTTTTGCAAAATGCATGTGCATCTTTAAATAATGTGGGCCAATAAAATCCACATTGTAAGATCTTAGCAGCTATTTTTCTAGATAAAAAATGTCCTCCACATGCTTCAGAATGACAAAAGTTAATGACACTACTTACCTCATTGTCGGGTATGCATCTTCTCATTATTTGGTCTGGACAATATTTGAACAGATATGGGTCATCCCAGTAAAAATTTTTCACCTAGGTTAAAAATTTTCTTTTGTCTTGAGCATTCCAATGAGGTGGCATTTTCCTGTCACAAGAAAATTTACAATGTTAGCAAACCAAGGTACAGTAGCAACGAAAAATAAAAATTCATCAGGAAAAGAATCATTGATAGGTGAAGTTTCAATTGATGTCTCTGTCGTTAGTCTTGAAAGATGATCAGCAACGACATTTTCAGCTCCTTTTTTATCTTTTATTGTGATGTTAAATTCTTGGAGCAATAAGATCCACCGTATCAATCTAGGTTTTGCATCCTGTTTAGACATTAAATAGCTCACAGCTGCATGGTCAGTGTAAACATTGTGGAGAGCCAATTAATAAGAACGACAATTGTCCCAATGCAATCTACTCTGCAATTAGTTTCTTTTTCAGTTGTTTGTGTAATTCATTTGTTGCCTCTTTAAAGTCCTACTTGCATAGTATATGACATAAGGCTTACCTTCTTTTCTTTGTCCTAAGACAGCACCAACGGCATAGTCACTTGCATCACACATCAATTCAAAAGGCAAGGACCAATCAGGAGATTGCATAATTGGAGCAGTTGTTAAAAGCCAAATTAATGTATCAAAGGCATTTTGACATTCTTGAGTCCATTCAAAGGAAATATCTTTTATTAAGAGGTTACAAAGAGGTTTAGATATAGCACTAAAATTTCTTATGAACCTCCTATAAAATCCAGCATGTCCTAAAAATGAACGAACCTCTTTAATTGTTTTTGGTGGAGGCAAATGGGAAATTAATTCCACTTTTGCTTTATCCCCTTCAATTCCTTTAGAAGACACCACATGACCTAAAACAATTCCTGAAGTGACCATATAATGACATTTTTCCCAATTCAAAATAAGACTTTTTTCTACACACCTTTTTAGGACTTTTTCTAAATTTTCAAGACAATTATCAAAAGAGTTTCCAAAGACAGTTAGATCATCCATGAAAACTTCTAAACAATGCTCAACCATGTCACTGAAAATGCTTAACATGCATCTTTGAAAAGTGGCTGGGGCATTACAAAGTCCAAAAGGCATTCTCCTAAATGCAAAAGTGCCAAAGGGGCACGTGAATGTGGTCTTTTCTTGGTCTTCAAGTGCAATGGGGATTTGATAGTAGCCTGAGTATCCATCAAGAAAGCAGTAGTAGGGTTTCCTGCTACTCTTTCAAGAATTTGGTCAAGAAAGGGTAAGGGAAAATGGTCTTTTCTAGTGACAGCATTTAATTTTCTATAATCAATGCACATCCTCTAACTAGATGAGCCACGAGTTGGCAATGATTCTCCCTTTTCATTTTTAACTACTGTAATGGCCCAGATTGCTTAGTACTATTGCTTCGAAACTAGCAAGTATACTAGTCGCACAAGTAATAAAGTGATAAGTAGATATCGTTCCCACGAGATTGATTCTAATTGAATTCGTTATTTTCCAGCAACGATAAACTAAACAGGGGGGGTTTTGTTGAATGATTAACTAAATGAAATAAGAAGGCAAATTAAGAATAACAAAACAGAAGTTAATTTGAATGAAAGATCAATGAGAGACACTTGGTTAAGGGTTCTTTCTCTGCCACAAGATATGAATTTGTGAATTAACAGAGAATTGTAATCCAATTACAGCATTGAAGTTATCAACCGTAGATAACAACAAGCTCTGTTATCCCAATCTTTCCTTACTTTGTTGTTAAATAAAACAAGCTCTTTATTTAATCTCTATCCATTAAACAACCTAGAACAAGCTCTCTAAGTTTAATTCAATAGAAGCATTACGATGAGAAAGATAGGTTGATTCTAAGCAATAATCACACAAGTTCGGATTATTTAACCTAGGTTGTATTTTCCAATTGCAATCTCTGATCACAATTTTGCTACTAATGACTGGAAATTCATGACAATTACGGATCAAGATTTCTAATCTAGCAATAGACAACAACAGATTATATTCAGTTGGCCATTCCAAATACAATCAGTAAGCAATCATAAGCATTAGATATGGGAAAATACAAGCAACTTCAATTAGAGAATTGGATAACAATTTGTTACACAATCAACTCACAAAATCCATATCAAGGGCTTTGAAATCACCCTCAACCAATTCAGATTTAGTTACACATATTCAATTAGAATAACAAATACAATACAGAGAAATTCCAGAATTGAAAAGGAAAGAAAGAACTTAGCAAATTCTTTGAAAATCCTCTTTGTAGATGAATCTTCTTGGAATTGTAGTTCCTCCTCTTTCAAAATCTTCTTTCTCCTTCAAGAACTCCAAGGGATAAGAGAAATCCAGAAATGTAGCCTCCTCCCACGTTTTCCCCTCTTCAAGTTATCAAAATAAAACCCTAAAATGTGTTTAAATACTCTGCTACAGTAACCTTCTACAGTGTCCCGTATTATACATGCTACAGTGATTTGTGGAATTACATTTCTATACTTCTCACACTGTTTTGATTACAACTTTTGGTACACTGAATGGATTTATAAACCGTAAATTTCTCCCGAAAATAGACTTCGAGAGCTTTCCAACGGTATATAATATGTCGTCGGGTTCATTGTATATCAATACAATTAAATCCGAGCAGATGGTTGACTAGCATAGGTGAAAATGAAGAGTTTTACTCCATTTTTGTGCAAGTTGCTCCAAAACTCCTACAAACATCAAAACCACACAAAAACATAAAAATACAAAGGAATATAGCAAAGAAACATGGACGAATTGATATGAAAATGATATATAAATAGACACTTATCATACTACTTGTATAGGGCTTACCCACTTACTATCAGAAATAGGATAGATAATTCCCACATCAAGTAGTTTGAGAACTTCAGCCCTAATAACCTCTTTCATGTGTGGATTTAATCTCCTTTGAGGTTGTTGAGATGTTTTGGCATTTTCCTCTAAATGTATTCTATGTGTGCAAATTAAAGGGTTAATGCCTTTTATATCTTTTAAAGTCCACCAATTGCATTTTTATGCCTTTTTTTTTTATGAATTTTAATACGATTTTTTAATATTTTAAAAAAAGCACTTCTATCACTTTACTTGTTGCTCGCATGTGAAGGGGATGAAGAAATTACCCACCGTATATGTCCTGATTCTCCCCAAGATATGCATTTTCAGTCCTTCAGGTAAAGGGCTTTCATTCTACTTGGGAGCTTCATCTTCCTTGCTTTCATTCATCTTCCCCCAATCTTTCAATCTTGGTTTTGAGCCTTTTTTCATCACCTGTGCATAATCTAGTAAAGAACATATATCAGAAAGATCAGGCTCTAGTTCCATACTTGATTCTAATGAATTCACTAAACAAGTTTCCAAAGGGTCAGAAGAACTCCCTTTTGGATGTGGTCTTCCACAATAGTTTCAATCATATTAGCCTCCTCAATTTCATCATCTTCTTCATGTGGTTGTTTGCACATATTAAAAACATTAAGTTCCAATGTCATGATCCTGAATGATAGCTTCATGACTCCATTTCTGTAATTAATCAGAGCATTAGAGGTAGCTAGAAATGGACGCCCAAAATGACAGGAATTGAATTACATACTTTCCACTGGTTGTGTTTCCAAGACATAAAATCCACTGGTAAATGAAAGTTTATCTGCTTGAACTAACACATCTTCTACTAACTCCGCTTGGTGACTTTAATTGATCTAGTCAGCAGCAAAAGAAGTCACAGAATCGGTTTTAACTCACCTAGATTGAGTTTTTGAAAAAACGAGTATGGAAGCAAATTCACACTAGCACCAAGATCAAGTAAAGCTTGTTCAATTTTATGGTCTCCAATAACACATGAAATTGTAGGACAACCTGTATCCTTATATTTCACTGTATTATTATTTTGAAGAATAGCACTTACTTGCTCGGCTAGAAAGGCCTTCTTTTTCACATTTAGTTTTCTTTTCACAGTGCACAAGTCTTTCCAAAACTTTGCATAAGAAGGTACCTGTTTGATCACATCAAGCAAGGGAATGTTGACCTTTACCTGTTTGAAAGTTTCAAAGATTTCAGAATTTTGAGTTGGCTTCTTTTGTGTGGCTAATGCTTGAGGAAATGAAGGCACAGATGAGGATTTGGTTTCTTCCTCGCTAGGTGTTGGTTTGGCCACCTCTTCCTGCCCTTTAGAGATCGATTCTTCTTCTTTCTCACAAGGGTCAGGAATGTGTTTTTCAACAATCTTACCATTACGAAGGGTCATGATTGACTTGGCTTGGTCAAAGTAATGATTACTTGAACTTCCTGCATTTGAGTTAGATTGATCTTTGGGATTTTGCAATGTTTGAGAAGGAAATTTTCCCTTCTCTTGGATGCTAAATGTCGATGCAAATTTTGCAAGAGTTTCTGACAAATTTGCTAATGATTGAGCAGTTTGACTATTGAAAGTCTCTTGCTTTGTAATAAATGAATGCAATGTTTCTTCAAAGTCATTCCTAGGAGGAGGAGCATATGCATGATCATGAGAATTTTGAAAATTTTGTCGTTTTTGAAAAGGGACTTGTGAAGATTGTGCATGATTATCATTTTTCCAACTAAAATTTGGATGATTTCTCCAATCAGGATTGTAGGTTTGTGAGTACAAATTGTGATTTTGCCTTTTGAAAGTGTTCAAGGCATTGGCTTGCTCATGGAGGCATTCCCTAAAGGCAGGCAAAGTTGGGCAAGATCATCAGTAGAATGGTCCTTGTCATCAACGATGTTACAGACATTTTCTGTATAGATTTCAATTGCCACTCTTTTTCATCTCTAAAGCCTCGACTTTTCTAGCTTGGATGCAATTTGATGGCTTCAAGTTCATGGTCTTCCTCTAAGGTTTGAATCCTCTATTGGATTCGAGGTTGGGGCCTTGCCTGGAACCTCATATGGTGGCCGAGCAGTGTCCCATTTTGTGGCCTTTTCTTCTTTTCTGCCAAGGAATCTAGGAAGTCAAGTGCTTCCTCAGGGTCTTTTTCTTTAAATTCTCCTCTACACATTAATTCTACTAGTTGCCTATCTTGAGGTGTTAACCTTCATAGAAGTGTGCAACTATTCTCCAAGTTTCAAACCCATGGTGAGGACAGGTATTAAGTAGTTCTTTATACCTATCCCAACATTGGTAAAGGGTTTCCCCTTGTTTTTGAGAGAAATCAGAAATTTGTCTTTTAAAAGAATTTGTTCTATGGGTAAGAAAAAAATTTTTCAAAAATTGTTGTTTCATCTCATCCCATGAACTGATGGAATTCGACCTCAAATTTTGTAGCCATGTTCTAGTTTTATCTTTTAAAGAAAAAGGAAAAAGCTTTAATCTAATGGTGTTTATGCTACAATTTGGGTCAGTGTAGGAGCTACATACCTCTTCAAAGAGTTTCAAGTGCGAATATGGGTTCTCCATGTTAAGGCCATGAAAAGTGGGTAGAAGTCGAACAAAACTTGGTTTGAAATTAAAATGGATTGAATCTGGAGGAGAAACTACACAAGATGGTGCACTAGTCCTTACCGGATTCATGTAGTCTCTGAGGGTTCTTCGTTGATTTTGATCATTTTGTTGCGAACGGTTGTCCCCTTCATCCGTGAATATTTCTTCATGATTGTTGGCCATGTTTTTTAAGGAAGATGATGTTTTTCTAACAAGTCTACCACTAGATGTTCGTGACCAAATTTTCATGCAAGAAAGGGAGAAGAAAAGAGAGCAAAGATGAACACACAAAAAATAATAATTTAGATCTAAGATGAGAAAAGAGAATACTTACAATTTTGCACGCCAATTTTTTACCTTCCCCGGCAACGGCGCCAAAAACTTGACACATCCGAAAAAGAGATTGTCTCCCAAGTATAGGAGTGTCGAAGTAATAAACCCGGTAAGACCGGGGTCGATCCACAAGGAAGGGAATTTAAGCGTTACAAATTATAAGCTAAGCAAATGTGATATGGATGATTCGAAGAGGTGACAAGATAATATCAACAAGTATAAGTAAAGAACAAGTTAATAAATTAGAATAACTAAAACACAAGAGAAATTAACACAATAATAATGAGAGCTAAGGTTAGGAGATCCGCCCTTGATATTTCAAATAAGGATAATTAACCCATTTTAGTTATATGAATTATATTTGTTTCGTTACCAATATTTATACCACTTCTTGTAAATGGGTTCAAGCATCCAATGTGCCAATCATCATATGTCTACAACAAATCAAGGTTCCTAACTAGATTCGTGTTGGTAAGGAAGAACCATACATCATCTAAAAAGGATCCAAGCATTTGATGTGCCAAGGATTGTCGACAATGGATCAAGACCTCCACTTTACGAGTGGTGTCATGATTGATTAAGAAATTAAATATAAATCATATTGAATAAACATTATAAGATTAGATTATTAAGCACATATTAAGAGTTAGAGAATCCTTATTCTCATATCAAGGGTTTCACCCTTTCACCTTAGCAAAAGAGAAATTAGAAGAACATTATAATAGAAAGAAAATAAAATGCAAAAAAAAGGAAATTCATTAATAACATAAACACACAAACACAATACAAGATCCTAGCCAAAGCCAAAATGTTCCAGCCAAGGCCAAGATGCCCAAATGGGTCACAAGACACCTCTATTTATAGATACATCCATGGGCAAACTTGTCAAATTACAAGGGCATAATTGTCAAATATTAGCTGTAAATATCTTTGACAATTGGGATCATTAGGCACCGACTTTGACCATCAATTTTGACATCGAAATGTTGTGAATTTTAATCACATGTCTTCATGAAAGTTGTAGATATTTCTCTCAGCTTTCTGGAACATATTGATTTGCACAATTTGGATACATATTTTGAGAGATACGGTCCAAATATTGAGGCCTGGTCAGACTAGGCCGAGACTGTAGATGGGTTCACTTCAAGCCCAATTTTGGTCCACTAAGAGCCCGAATTTGATGATGCTTGTGAAATGCAATCTTGTAGAAAATTTAAATCAGCTTTCCAAAACATTAAGAATTGCACCATTCTGATCTATAAAAAGAGAGTTATGCTCATTTTACCGAACCTGTAACAAAACCAAAATTAAGAGAAATTAATTCCAAAGATGCAAATGCTACAAATATGCTTAAGTTGAGGAATTTAATGACACTATTAATGCAATATGATGAACTAAACTCTTATTAAATATGCAGATTTAAGTGTTCATCATAGCTCATTCTTAAGATGCATTATACATGCTCTAGATTCAGTATAGAATAGTTTTTCAAGAGTATTCCAAAGTTGCATAGAGGTCTGACGTCTAACTACATGACCAAACATATTTTCTGCGATTGATGATAGTAGTCAGCTTAGGATGAATTTATCCACACGTTTCCATAGAACATACTTAGGATTTGGATGTTGAACTACATTGCTAGAGTTAGATAAATTAGCAATTATAAAAGAAGGTGGATGAGACTTATCTCCAGTTATATAGCCTTCAAGATCATAGGCTTCTAACGTTGGCAGTACTTGTGATCTCCAATAGCCATAGTTATTTCTGTGAAGCTTGATAGACAACAAAGGCATAGATGAAGGTAAAGCAATCAATGGAATTGAAGAAGGAGAACTTGAAGATCCTGAAAATTATGCAGCTGCATTAGCATGATCTGTTGTCATATGAGAAGATCTGAACCAGTGAGATCTGGAAAATTATTTCTTGGAAAATGTTCCACATTTCCTGAAAAATTGGAAGCACCAAGAAAATGTGTGTGATTATCAGCCATGACAGTTATTTTGTTGGCTCTGATACCATGATAGAAATAGAAACTTCTTGTGAAAGACAAACAGAATTTTTGTTAAAGATCTTGAATACCATCTTAATGAGTATAATATCACGTTTTATATACATAGCTGGGCAGTGTAATAGACTAACTGACTAAAACTGACATGGTAAGTTTGTTACACATCTGTTATACATGCAGAACTTCTTAACAGACTATTTTCTTCAACAAAGTGAAGATGAGAGAAGAAAGAGAAGTGATGGCAGTGACTAGAGACGGCGTCCGGAAAGAAGAAGATAGTAGAGATTGGTGGTGATGGTGTGAGTGCAAGTGGAGATGTGTTCTCGGTTTAGGTGAATAGAGCTCGGTAAAATGGTAAAGGCGAGGCTGTGATCAGAGAGAAAGAAGTGGTATAGGAAGATACGGCTGGAGATGGCGGTGGCGGGAAGTGAAAGTGATGGAGAGGTGGAGATGATGGCCGGAAAAGTGATGAGTTTTTGTATGTTTTTCATTTTTGACAGTGAGGGTAGTTTGGTTAACTGAATAATTTTGTAAGGGTATTATTGTCAACATATTTGCTTTTTATTATTCTATATTATAAAGTTTGACTGGGTTTGAAAAATATATATTGTTAAATTTTCAATAATACGGTCATTTTTGTTTATTCATTGCCATTGACATGTTTTTGTTTGAACTAACGTTTTCTATTATATTTAATGCCGGTGAGGGATGAAATATTTCATGGCCAAACCTCAGGGGGCAAACGGTCATTATATCTATATCACTAACTACCCTTAAGTTTTGGGCTATGATCAGGCAGAAACAAGTTTTATTACTTTAATAAAAAACACCCCTAAGGTTTTCGAAATGCATCACAAATAACATAATCTATTATTCGCAAGGTTAAAGTTGAAAATTCATTGTTCGTCTTCTTCCTTCCTTTTAAAACAAAGCAAATGAAAACCATTTCCAGCCACCTAAAGCACCCAAGCAAGCTTACCCCTCCTAAGCAGTGCCTCCTCAAAAGCCCTATATAACTATTAGGTTTTAACTTTCCAACTCCATGTGGTGATTTTTTTTTTTCAAAATTTATTTTTAGCTTATATTATAATATCGTATAAGATTAATATTAATGCTCTTGGTCACTAATTCCAATATAAAACCATATTTAATCAAAGAATAATGATTCATATATATCTCAACCATTCATTAATATTAAAATTCAAGTATCACAAAATCTTTAAAACCTTAGATAAAATTAGGTGAGTAAATGATTTAGGTCTAATAAAAAAGTTATCATAATGTATCCACAAAAACCTCAAACTTGGAAGAAGGGTTTCCACTTTCCAAGTTACAGTAATTTTCGTGCATTATTTTGTCATATATATGACATTTATGTTTGTTTAACATTTATATGGCATAATAATTATATAATCATAAGTACCATCCTTATTGAAAAGGTTAATTAATTATATCACTCTCATCATTCTTATCCAAGGATAAATATAGTATTCACAAGGACAATGCACCACTAAGCAAGATATTGAGTATAAATTTATATGCAATTTTATTTTAGATTCTTAATCTAATTTTTGATTGATCAACTTATTTAAAATAAAAGTAATGCTATACTTACAATGTTTGTTTATAAAGTTAGTATACAAAGTTGATGTGATATCACTTATTCAGTACTATATCATTCATAATTATTTATTATATTAACTTTTTCTTATTTATATTTATATTCACTTCATACTACATTATACAAAGTTGGTAAATGTAGCATAATTGTTATAATAATATATATGCATACATAATTGATTATTATTTATGTGTTTAATAAAATGAGAATGAATGTATACAATTTGATACTTTTGTGCTTTGCTGTCGAGAATTATTCGGCTAAATTTCTTGTTTCTTAGTTTTTGTTTATGTTACCTAACCCATATTATTTATTTATTAATTTATATATGTATTGTGCTTAGCTGTACTTGTATCTCTTTGAGAACTTATAATTTAGA
>SNVD02000793.1:0-14122 GCA_013180625.2 Boswellia sacra | reverse complement strand
CAAGTTCATTAACAATATCTTGGAGTGACATACCTGAGTTTTCTGGAGCTGGTTGTGGTGCTGGTTGTGGCATTGGTGGTGGTTGCATTTGAAATGGTTGCTGCACTTTAGGTATATTAAAACCTTGTGGCCGATTTGGTATGGCATTTGGGATGATTGGTTGATGATTCCAGTAATTAAAATTAGGGTGATCTCCCCATCCGATATTGTAAGTGTTAGAGAAGGGATCATAACATTGCCTTGTTTGTCTTGGAAATCCACCCATGGCATTGGCTTGTTCCACATCTTCTTCTCGTAAAGTTGGATACATGTCCATTAGATGCTCCATGGTAGAATATACTCCACATGCATAAGGCTTCTGCATATGTCCTACAGCCATGTTTTCCACAAGAGAAGTTAGCTCAGAAAGTTGTTGTTCAATGTTCGGAGTGCTTACCTCATTTACTCCCCAATGTAGTTGTGGCTCAAATCGGCTACTGAATTGTTGGAAGTTTACTGCCATGTCGTCAAAACACAAACAATCAGAAAAGAAAAACAAAGAAAATATGAATCAACAATGAAAACAAAATAACAAATCGATTAGAAAATCAATCCCCGGCAACGGCGCCAAAACTTGATGCGTTCGAAACTAGCAAGTATACTAGTCGCACAAGTAATAAAGTGATAAGTAAGATATCGTTCCCACGAGGATTGATTCTAATTGAATTTGGTATTCGAAAGCAACAATAAACTAAACAGGGGGGATTTTTGTTGAATGATTTACTAAATGAAATAAGAATGTAAGTAAAGAATAACAAAACAGAAAGTAAATTTGAATGAAAAATCAATGGGAGACACTTGGTTAAGAGTTCATTCTCTGCCACAAGATATGAATTTGTGAATTAACATAGAATTGTAATCCAATTACAGCATTGAAGTTATCAACCGTAGATAACAACAATCTCTGTTATCCCAATCTTTCCTTACTTTGTTGTTAAATAAAACAAGCTCTTTATTTAATCTCTATCCATTAAACAACCTAGAACAAGCTCTCTAAGTTTAATTCAATGGAAGCAGTACGATGAGAAAGATAGGTTGATCTAAGCAATAATCACACAAGTTCGGATTATTTAAACTAGGTTGTTTTTTCCAATTGCAATCTCTGATCACAATTTTGCTACTAATGATTGGAAATTCATGACAATTACGGATCAAGATTTCTAATTTAGCAATAGACAACAACCAGATTATATTCAGTTGGCCATTCCAAATACAATCAGTAAGCAATCATAAGCATTAGATATGGGAAAATACAAGCAACTTCAATTAGAGAATTGGATAACAATTTCTTACACAATCAACTCACAAAATCCCTATCAAGGGCTTTGAAATCACCCTCAACCAATTCAGATTTAGTTACACATATTCAATCAGAATAACAAATAAAATACAGAGAAATTCCAGAATTGAAAAGGAAAGAAAGAACTTAGCAAATTCTTTGAAAATCTTCTTTGTAGATGAATCTTCTTGGAATTGTAGTTCCTCCTCTTTCAAATCTTCTTTCTCCTTCAAGAACTCCAAGGGATGAGAGAAATCCAGAAATGCATCCTCCTCCCACGTTTTCCCCTCTTCAAGTTGTGAAAATAAAACCCTAAAATGTGTTTAAATACTCTGCTACAGTAACTTGCTACAGTGCCCCGTATTTAATAACATGCTACAGTGATATATGGAATTACAAATATACATTTCTCATACCATTTTTATCACAACTTTCGGTACACTACATAAATTCGTGAACCGTAAATTTCTCCAAAAAATAGGCTTCGAGAGCTTTTCAATGGTATATAGCATGTTATCGGTTAATTGTATATCGATACAATCAACTCCGAGAAATTGGTTGATTAGCAGAGGTGAAAATGAAGGGTTTTACTCCAATTTGTGTAAGTTCCTCCAAAAACTCCACAAACATCAAAAACACACAAAAAATAAAAATAACCAAGAATATAGCAAAGAAACATGGACGAATTGATATGAAAATGATATATAAATAGACACTTATCAATCTCCTTCTTGCAAGTGGACCATGTCGATGGATGTCCGTGGTAGAATATAATCCACAACATTAAGATTGATGCATATGTCTCTACAGCCATCATTTTTTTTACAAGAGAGGTAAGCTCAGAAAGTTGTTGTCAATGTTCGGGGGGGTACTTACCTCATTTATCTCCTTGGTAGTTGTGCTCAAATTGGCCGCTGAATTGTTGGGAGTTTGTTGCCATGTCGCTAATCAAAAGTCTTGCAACATCGGTGTTTTATTAACTAGTGCTCCACCACTAGCAGCATCAATGATACTCCTTTCCATTTGTAGAAGTCCCTCATAGAAATATTGAATTAGGAGTCCATCACTAATTTGATGGTTTGGACAGCTAGCACATAACCTTCTAAATCTCTCCCAATATTCATGAAGTGATTCTCCATTGTGTTGTCGAATGCCACTAAAATCTTTTTTAATGTTTATAACTTTCGAAGTGGGAAAGTATTTCTCTAAAAAGAGTTTACTTATCTCAGTCCACGTGGGAATGGTACCCGATGGTAGATAGTATAGCCAATCTTTCGCCGAATCTGCTAATGAGAATGGAAAAGCTCTCAATTTTATTTGCTCCTCAGACCCGCCAGTTGGCTTCATACTTGAGCATACCACATGAAATTCTCTGAGGTATTTGATAGGATCCTCTCCTGCAAAACCATGAAATGTAGGCAAGAGACGAATTAGTCCAGATTTAAGCTCAAATTCTACCTCAAAATTGGTGCTTATGCATAGCGGTGGTTGATCAATAATTGGAGCCGCTAACTCCTTAAGAGTCTGATCGTTTTCCATCGCCATTGCTTCCGATTCAGATTTGATTGAACTGCAAGAAGATGGGAGGGAAGTATGTCGCGCAAGGTCAAATTCTGGAGGTGGAGTTGAAATTGACCGATTTAGCCTTAAATTCGAGGATTGGAGAAACTCCTTAATTCTCTTAAGTCGTTGATCCGCTTCTCCCTCGGACATAAAAGACTAAACACAAACAATCAGGAAATAACAATCAAGAATCAGTAGTAAAAACAGAATAACAAATTGATTAGAAAATCAATCCCCGGCAACGGCGCCAAAAACTTGATGCGTTCGAAACTAGAAAGAATACTAGTCGCACAAGTAATAAAGTGATAAGTAAGATATCGTTCCCACGAGGATTGATTCTAATTAAATTTGTTATTCGAAAGCGAAAACAGAATAAATGGGGGGTTTTGTTGATTGATTAACTAAACTCAATACGAAAGTAAATGAAGAATAATACAATGCAAAGTAAAGAATAACAAAACAGAAAGTAAATTTGAATGAAAAATCAATGGGAGACACTTGGTTAAGGGTTATTTCTCTGCCACAAGATATGAATTTGTGAATTAACATAGAATTGTCATCCAATTACAGCATTGAAGTTATCAACCGTAGATAACAACAAGCTCTGTTATCCCAATCTTTCCTTACTTGTTGTTAAATAAAACAAGCTCTTTATTTAATCTCTATCCATTAAACAACCTAGAACAAGCTCTCTGAGTTTAATTCAATGGATGCATTATGCTAAGAAAGATAGGTTGATCTAAGCAATAAACACACAAGCTCGGATTATTTAACTGTAGTTACTCTCTGATGCGTTCGAAATAGCAAGTATACTAGTCGCACAAGCTAATAAGTGGAGTAAATATCGTTCCACGAGATTGATTCTAATTGAATTGTTTATCGAACAAGCGAAACAGAATAAATGGGGGGTTTTGTTGATTGATTAACTAAATCTTAAATCGGAAAGAAATGAAGAATAATCAAGCAAATTTTAAATCAATTGAGAATACACAATGAAAGAATCTGGGGTTAAGGGATCTTACTCTACCACAAGATATGGATTGCGAATTAATCATAGAATTGTCATCCAATTACACCATTGAAATTATCAACCGTAGATAACAACAAGCTCTGTTATCCCAATCTTTCCTTACTTTGTTGTTAAATAAACCAGGCTCTTTATTTAATCTCTATCCATTAAACAACCTAGAACAAGCTCTCTAAATTTAATTCAATGGATGCATTACGATAAGAAAGATAGGTTGATCTAAGCAATAAACACACAAGCTCGGATTATTTAAATTAGGTTGTATTCTCCAATTGCAATCTCTGATCACAATTTTGCTACTAAGGATTAGAAATTCAAGACAATTAAGGATCAAGATTTCTACTCTAGCAATAGACAACAACCAGATTATATTCAGTTGGCCATTCCAAATACAATCAGCAAGTAATCATAAGCATTAGATATGGGAAAATACAAGCAACTTCAATTAGAGAATTGGATAACAACTTCTTGCACAATTAACTCACAAAAATCATATCAGGGGCTTTGAAATCACCCTCAACCAATTAAGATTCAGTTACACATGTTTAAGAACGTGGTAAATACAATACAACATGGAGACATTCCAGAAAATGAAAGGGAAGGGAAAAACTTAGCAAATTTGATGTAATTCTCTTGGATTGTAGTTCTTCCTCTTTCCAAGCTTCCTTTCTCCTTCAAGAACTCCAAGAGATGAAAGAATTCCAAAGCTGAAGCCTCCACCACGTTCTCCCCTCTTTAAGTTATGAAAATAAAACCCTAAAATGTGTTTAAATACTCTGCTACAGTGACTTGCTACAGTGCCCCGTATTATACATGCTAAAGTGCTTGTGGAATTATATTTCTATACATCTCACACTGTTTTGATTACAACTTTTGGTACACTGAATGGATTTATAAACCGTAAATTTCTCCAGAAAATAGACTTCGAGAGCTTTCCAACGGTATATAACATGTCATCGGGTTCATCGTATATCAATACAATTAAATCCGAGAAGATCACTGACTAGCAGAGGTGAAAATGAAGGGTTTTACTCCATTTTTGGGCAAGTTGCTCCAAAACTCCTACAAACATCAAAACCACACAAAAACATAAAAATACCAAGGAATATAGCAAAGAAACATGGACGAATTGATATAAAAGTAATACATAAATAGAAACCTATCAAATTCCCCCACACTTAGACTTTGCTAGTCCTCGAGCAACTAAACTGATACGAAACAAAACTAAACCGAAACAGAATCAGAGAAAAATTAAAACACACCAATGCTTCAACTTGCAAATAGGCCTCAAAGATTGTACTTAATTATAACCCAAGGAAAACTTCAAAATAATGCACTTGATCAACAATTTTATCTCAAATATTAGTTTCGCTTAACTTCAATTCCTCAAGTGTGTGTGTGTAGAGCCATTCTCACCTAATCACTTATAACCCGGATGAGTGTATGCATAAAAATGAATCATATTTAATATTGAAGATGTGTGTATAAATGAAATCCATAGGCCTGCTTTTCAAGTCACTCTCCACTAATGTAGACATGCACAACATTAAGGATCAAGTAGGACTTTATTAAGCTTGTAACGTTTGGCTTGGGTGAAGGTATGATAAAGGATAATAATTTGGCTCAAATCACCAACAAACACATAAATCATTCAAGACTATGTAGAGCTCAACCCTATAACACAACTTCATTTCAATTCACCAGGTTACACCCCCAAACTTATTTAGAACACTCAATCTTTTTTTTTTTCAGAAACAAAAGAAAACTACACCCCCACACTTTGTTGTTTCATTCTTTTTAAGAACATTAAGGTTATAGATATCTTATTCTTCTTCTTTTGTTCTTTTTTTTTCTTCTTTTTTTCTTTTTTTTTCTTTTTTTTATTACACTTCCCCTCCCCCACACTTAAACAACACATTGTCCTCAATGTGTAAGTACGTGGACGATAGGTACGGATTGGCTTTTTTTTTCTGTTTTTCTTTTTTTTTTTCCAAACACATAGAACTCACTTGCACTGCCTCATGACAATCCCAATCCGTCATCTAATTCCCAAACCAGAACATAGACTCAGAATAATTTCATGTGAATGATCTACATGCTCATAGGTAAGGGATAAAATGTTTGGAACAAATTCTTTTGAGGTTAGGAAATCTTTTAGTGAGTTAACAAAGAAAAAGGCTTACAGAGGATCAAAGGGGTAACTAGAGATCAATTTCAGTCAAGGTTGGCTATTAAGGCTCAAACGGTCCAAAGATGGCCTAAGTCATTTCCCCGATGTTGCACAGTCTAGGATTTCGCCTTGAGTGACCATCAAACAAGTTCTAGAATTCATTGAAATCTGAAGAAACATTTAAATTACATAAACTTTCTCTAAGTGAACAAATAACTCAGTGATATAGCTCAGTGCTCAATGTTGCGCAAGAAATCAAAAGCAAAGCGAAAACCAATAAACATTTCAAGCACACAGCTCCATAAATCATTTATCATTTTCCAAGAGTTATTCTTAATTCAATCATTTCTTATCATCGACCCACAAAAAATCAAGAAAGATGTACGTGGCGTTGTTACACCCCTGAGCAAGTTGTATATTTCACAATCCTTAGACCCGTAGCCCCGCAACTTAAGGTTTCCCAGCCTATAACCTTTATTATGAAAAACAAACAAGAAACAAGACACTTCAACAACATGCAATAAACAAACTACTACAGATTTATTGAGAGAGAATGCTTCAAGAGTTTAAAAACCCCATATTCTGCCATTCTCAGGTTTTTCCACAATATTTTTTTTTTGAATCGAAACTGATAAAGGCAAAAAACACATAACAACTTCTAAATTACATAAAACTAAACTTACTCATAAAATAACAAAGTCCAACAAGCCAGCAAACAAAAACAAGTCAGTTAGAATGGGTCTAAAAAAGTTTAGAAGTTAGCCTCCTTATTCAGCCATTATGGATTAAAGAAATCCAGAATGCGTTTCAAGAGAACTTGAACTTTTTAAGCCACCACTCTAAAAACCGAGATTAGAAATATTACCTGGGACGAAAGAAATAACCTGAAAAAAACTCAAATAACACATAAAAGAAAGCAAATGAAAACAAGCAAACCGGCTGATAGAGAATTACAGATGGAGCGTTAATCCAGTTTACGCCTCTTATTGCCTTCTCCCGAACCATCTTATCCGAGATATTGTTGGATCAGGCGAATAGACGAATGCTTGTAATTTGTCAATTAACTCCCCTGCAGTTGAAGCTGTAACCAGGATTTGCTTCGCCGACTGTGAGATGAAGTTTTTTTCTACTGCTTGATCAAGAAAAGACAACAAACCATCAAAAAAATTATTGACATTTACAAACCAATGGGTTTCCGATGGATGTTTAGCTGTGCCCAAGAGGTGATTTGAAATATCTCCTCTAATGTACAATAACCACCGGGCAAAGCTATAAATGCATCAGATTTAATGATCATATGTGCAATACGCTCATGCATACTAGAAACCTGTAACTCTTCCCCCATGGTGTTGCCTACGATATCTCGTACAGCTAATGGTTTAAGGATAATGCCGAGAACTTTGCTTCCTCCTAAGGATGCAGCTGTCGACACACACCCCATTAACCCAAGACTACCCCCTCCGTAAATCAAATGAAACCCCTCGCAGCTAATGTCCTACCAAGATCAAGAGCTGCTGTTGTAAACTCTCCATCTTTACCAAATTGCGATCCACAAGATACGCATATATTTTGGAATCGCCGAATTGGTGTTTTCTCCATTTCTAAAAGTGCTCTAAACTTGTGCAAGACAATGATGTGCGTTAGGTATTATGCGATTCAAGTGCAAGACAGATTATAAAATGACATTTGAGAATACGCAAAATGGATATATACACACGTAAAACTCTCAAATTTGACACATGGGAACATAATTTCGGTGGGGGTTATTCGATACAGATTTATTGCCCCAAGATTTGAAAAAATGAGATATGCTTTTGGCGGGGTTTGACAAAACCTACACACTTGTCTCCCACGTGAAGCATGAAAAATGGAAATACACTTTCGGCGGGGGTTGACAAAACCCTCACACTTGTCTCCCACGTGAAGCATTAAAAATGGAGATACACTTTCGGTGGAGGTTGACAAAACCTCCACACTTGTCTCCCACGTGTACTTATGACATGGGGTAGTCATATGGTTTGTCAAAAAGAAAACTTAAAATTTGAAACAAACAAAATCAACAAACAACAAAAACACAAAGACAACATTGATAATCAGATCAAACGAAACAAGAAGAAAATAAAATTCGACAACAACAACACACATTCAAATAGACAAGTAGTTGTGATTGTGGCTCACATCTTCCTCTGGTTTTACGTCCAGTAACGGCTAAAACGCCTTCTATGAGTCGGGGATTTGCTTCCCATCCAGTTTTCTTATAAACTGGCAAACAGGGTCGTTTTTAGTCAGATTCCCTAGACTATGATGCTGCAATTCATCACGAAATTTTGTCCATAGATTAAGCAATTCACGCTGAACAAGTCCACAAGAATGTGACTCGAGAGTTAACAAAACAATATCCAGCGACTCATTACTCAAACCATTCTTAATAAATGAAAGTTTATCTTCTCTATTCCTGGACGCAAAACCTAATGAACGACAAGTCTGGTTACAATTCCATCTAGCACATTTATACCATACTTGTAACCTTTTCGCTCTTCGCCTCTTGGCGTAGTAGCTCTTTCCTAGACCAGGCATGTATTTTGCGAGATTAATGTCCGGCTCACCGGACAATCTCAACTTGGCTTCGATAAGCCATCGGATATCAGCAGGCACATTTAGGAGCATCAACGCCCAAAGTCTAGTCATCCGTACTTTATAAATTTTAAACACAACATTTTGAGGAAGTGAAGGGAAATATTTACGAAGGTTCGATAGAAAGATATCAGCATCCATTGAAGAGGAGAAAAGGAGAGATTTTACCGATAATGCGATTGAGTTTGTTCTTCTCCCAGATATGCACGTTTCAAACCTTCGAACAATGGCTTCAACTCCCGTTTGAATGTCCTCAAGCTTTTGCACAAATGAATTCGAAGTACGAAATAATCAAATTAAACAAAAGGAAGGAAAAGAAAAGAGCAGAAACGAAACTAAAGACACATAAAAGAGATAACAATGCAATAACAAACAAAAGTAAAAAACAAGTAAAAACAAATAAAAACAAATAAGACAGATGTCAAAGAGAAATAAAACCTGATTAATTTGATGGCCTACGAAAGGAATCTCCTCGAGACACAAAAATCGATCATTATTACCTTATTTTATTTTTCTTTTCTTTTCTTTTATTTATTTTTCAAAAACATTGGGTTGCTTCCCAATAAGCGCTTGGTTTAACGTCCTCAGCCCGACGTTGGTTCCATCATGGGAGGATCCAATCTCCGCTGTGCTTCTCTAGTGGGCTTGGATCCTTCTTCGAATAAGAAATGGTGCAAGCATATGGCTGGGCCTTGGATGTTAGCAATCGTCCACTTAATAGCTGTTTTGTGAACTCTAAGTACTCGGAAGCGTTTCTCTTCTTGCAGTGGTGCAAGGCCCATTTCTATTGTAACTAGCAAAGGATCTTTGTCACCCACAAACACATGCCTCAAATAATCTGGAAGTAGCTTAAGCTCCAAGGTATTGGCTTTCATCACAGAAGGAAGAAGTTTCTCATTAGATAAAAGCAATTCAACGTACGAAACATCATACCTGTTTGTGATTATAGCTATAGTCTTATCTAAGCATACCATAGCTTCCTCCAGTTCTTTGGACACTTGTATCAACATTCCTGGTTCTCGGAAAATTTCTGTCCCTATGTGCTCACTAATAGCCATTTCCAATCCATCCTTGCGAGTTAACTCAAAATATTGTTGTGACAAAGAATCAATAATATCAACTGCAAAAACAGAATGCAAGTCACTAGGGTACCTCATTGCCTCGAAAATATTGAAACATATCACCTTGCCATCAAACTCTATGATGAGAGTGCCATCATGAACATCAATCTTGGTTCTAACAGTTTTCAAGAATGGTCTCCCTAAAAGAATCGGAGTTGGATTCGGAGATGTCTCATCCTCTATTTCAAGGACATAGAAGTTTGCTGGGAAAACCAATTGATTCACCTGCATAAGCACATCTTCCACAACTCTTTCGGCATATGCATTAAAATGATCAGCAAGTTGAATGGTAATACCAGTTTTCGCAAAAGGTCCAAGATTTAAAGAAGCATAAATAGAATATGGCATGACATTAATAGATGCTTCTAAATCTAACATAGCTCTTTCAAACTTGGTTTTACCAATTGTGCAGGGAATTGTGATCGTACCTGGATTGTTGCATTTCGGAGGAATTTTTCTTTGCAATACAGCTGAAACATTTTCCCCCACACTTACTTTTTCATTTCCCTTCAACTTTCTCTTGTTGGTGCATAACTCCTTGAGAAATTTTGTACAACAAGGTACTTGCTCGATAGCATCCAAAAATGGTATATTTACCTTGATTTTATGAGAAGTTTCCAGGATTTCTTGTTCTTGTTCCTCCTTCTTTGATTCTGCAAATCTGCGAGGAAATGGTGGAGGAGTAACATAAGAAGGAATTTGAGTTTCAAGATCGACCTTAGAAGATGATCTGTTGTTCATGGTGGAAGTGGTGTCATCTCCTTCATCAGTTTGTGATTTCTTTGTCAGGTTTTGGATACTTGCCCCAGTTTCCATTTGCTCTCCATTTCGAATTTGCTCTCCACTTCGCAAAGTTATCGCACAATCATTCTCTCTTGGATTGATCACCATTTGAGAAGATAATTTTTCTGAGCATTGGCCCTCAAATTTGCTCATGCTAGTAGCCAATTGTCCCATTTGATTTGCGAGTCTGCTGGAATTGCATTGTGTTAGTGGCAAGTGCATTAACAATATCCTGGAGAGACATACCTGAGTTTTGTAAAGCTGGTTGTGGTGCTGGATGTGGCATTGGTGGTGGTTGCATTTGAAATGGTTGCTGTACTCTAGGTTGATTGAAACCTTGTGGCCGATTTGGTATGACATTTGGGGCAATTGGTTGATGATTCCAGTAATTAAAATTAGGGTGATCTTCCCATCCAATATTGTAAGTGCTAGAGAAAGGATCATACCATTGCCTCGTTTGTCCTGGAAATCCACCCATGGCATTGGCTTGTTCCATATATTCTTCTTGTAAGGTTGGATACATGTCGATTGGATGCTCCATCGTAGAATATATCCCACATTCATAAGATTTTTGCATATCTCCTACAGCCATGTTTTTCCACAAGAGAGGTTAGCTCAGAAAGTTGTTGTTCAATGTTCGGAGTACTTACCTCATTTACTCTCCATGGTACTTGTGGCTCAAATCTGCTACTGAATTGATAGAAGTTTACTGCCATATTGTCTAAACACAAACAATCAGAAAAGAAAAACAAAGAAAAATATGAATCAACAATGAAAACAAAATAACAAATCGATTAGAAATCAATCCCCGGCAACGGCGCCAAAAACTTGATGCGTTCGAAACTAGCAAGTATACTAGTCGCACAAGTAATAAAGTGATAAGTAAGATATCGTTCCCCCGAGGATTGATTCTAATTGAATTTGTTATTTCCAGCAACAATAAACTAAACAGGGGGGATTTTTGTTGAATGCTTTACTAATGAAATAAGAATGCAAGTAAAGAATAACAAAACAGAAAGTAAATTTGAATGAAAAATCAATGGGAGAAAGCTGGTTAAGGGATCCTTCTCTACCACAAGATATGGATTTGAGAATTAATCGTAGAATTGTCATCCAATTACAGTATTGAAGTTATCAACCGTAGATAACAACAAGCTCTGTTATCCCAATCTTTCCTTACTTTGTTGTTAAAAAAAACAGTCTCTTTATTTAATCTCTATCCATTAAACAACCTAGAACAAGCTCTCTAAATTTAATTCAATGGATGCATTACGATAAGAAAGATAGGTTGATCTAAGCAATAACACACAAGCTCGGATTATTTAACTTAGGTTGTATTCTCCAATTGCAATCTCTGATCACAATTTTGCTACTAAGATTAGAAATTCAAGACAATTACGGATCAAGATTTCTAGTCTAGCAATAGACAACAACCAGATTATATTCAGTTGGCCATTCAAAATACAATCCAGCAAGCAATCATAAGCATTAGATATAGGAAAATACAAGCAAATTCAATTAGAGAATTGGATAACAACTTCTTGCACAATCACTTACAAAAAACCATATCAGGGGCTTTGAAATCACCCTCAACCAATTCAGATTCAGTTACACATGTTTAAGAACGTGGTAAATACAATACAACATGGAGACATTCCAGAAAATTAAAGGGAAGGGAAAAACTTAGCAAATTTGATGTAATTCTCTTTGGATTGTAGTTCTTCCTCTTCCAAGCTTCCTTTCTCCTTCAAGAACTCCAAGAGATGAAAGAATTCCAGAGCTGCAGCCTCCACCACGTTCTCCCCTCTTCAAGTTATGAAAATAAAAACCTAAAATGTGTTTAAATACTCTGCTACAGTAACTTGCTACAGTGCCCCGTATTTAATAACATGCTACAGTGATATATGGAATTACAAATATACCCTTCTCATACCATTTTTATCACAACTTTCGGTACACTACATAAATTCGTGAACCGTAAATTTCTCCAGAAAATAGACTTCGAGAGCTTTTCAATGGTATATAGCATGTATCCGGTTAATTGTATATCGATACAATCAACTCCAAGAAATTGGTTGACTAGCAGAGGTGAAAATGAAGGTTTTTACTCCAATTTTGTGTAAGTTCCTCCAAAACCCCTACAAACATCAAAAACCACACAAAAACATAAAAATACCAAGGAATATAGCAAAGAAACATGAACGAATTGATATGAAAATGATATATAAATAGACACTTATCATACCCATTGAAGACTTTCTTGTCTTGCTCCGACATATATTGTATGATTGATTTTAAAGAGCTGAGTCAGAATTGTCTTACAATTTATATGAGGTTTTGAATTCTCACCTATTTACATTGTGTTAAGGATTATATCATTGTCTGACTTCATATATTTTCTGTACAAAAATAATTCATTGCTGATTAATACATGTAGTTATATGTATGGTGCTTGTGATGGCGGATCGGGCTCGGTGAAGTTTGGGTTTATTCACCCCGAAACCATACTTGCAACCAAACTGAAGGACAAGCAGCTGTGTTTACAAATGTCTCAGTCACTTGCAGACAAGCTAGAAAAATTGAAAAATAGAGACTATGTGTTCATTCCTTACAATCTAGTCAGATATCTTTGTTTTATTTGCAAATGAACCAGCTTTTTGTGCACTTACTGACTTGGGTTCATTTGCTTCCAATCTGCAGATACCATTGGACTTTGATTATTCTTGACTTGTCCTCTTTGAGGATATTTCATATAGATTCCTTGAGGAAAGGAATCCAGGAAGGTGCTAAGCAAGTAATAAACCAGTAAGTTTTCACCTTCATTTCTAATCATCAAAGTTTCTGGATATGTGTAAATAACAATTCTTGAAAGTTCAATAATTTGTCTTCAGAGGGTTCATGATGTGGCAAACTGCAGTGGACAAAAATCTGAAGAAGAAAAATCCGTGGATAATCGTGAAGGTATACTAGAAAAAAAGTTAATTGCATTAATTAATACTTTGTAGATATTTCATTTATTAGCGACTAACACCAATTTTTGCATAATTACGGACCACGACAGGAGGGATCGATAGAATGTGGATATTACATACTCAGATACATTAAGGAGATCATAGCAGACCCCAAAATCCTCTCTGACAAGGTTAGATGATAATCATGCAATAAATTATTTGCTTACTGGTTTACTCAGAAGATAGTAATATTGTTGTACATGATTATGTCTTAGTTCAATTACAAGGACAAATACAATGACAATGAGCTGAATGACATTAGGATTGAGTGGGCGAACCATGTATCTGGCATCATTCTAGATCATCCTGCGGGAAAAAAATGAAACAATCAGTTATTTGCAAGTATAATTCTGATATATGCATATGTTTTTCTGCTTCAATGTTCAGTTACTATAACTAATTTGATGCATCTTTGCTTCTAATTTATAGTATATTTTTATTGTTACAGATGGAAGACTAACAAATTTGAATGTTATTTTGAAGATGTAGACGATG
>SNVD02000792.1:0-13761 GCA_013180625.2 Boswellia sacra | reverse complement strand
GTTTTGGATTTGGGTGACCATGGTAACAAAGGGCTCAAAGTTCATGGCAAATGATGAGCGAAACTTAAAACTTAATTTAACTCAAAGCCTACCATGTGAATCCATGTTATTTTTCTTGGATGTTGCAAAGTCAAAAGAATCAACACGCGTTAATTTGTTTAATACAATATAGATTGAATTAATTAACACATGAAGCATGATGAGACAAATTCGATAACTAGTCTGCCACTAATAAGAAAAAGAATAAGAATCGACAAAAACGATTAGGTGGGAAGCAACTTATAATAGTCAATATATTATAGTCAATCAAGCGGAAAATTAATTAAGGTCATAAAAGTTTGGCGAAACGAATCATAGTACGAAAAGTTTTACCATGTTTCTTGTCTTATTGGATATTTTTTAATATATTTTAAATTTAATATCAATCACTATTTTTAAAATTTAATATTAATTAGATATATTAAATCATTTTAAAAAAATATAAAATTTATAAATAAATATACCCTTAATTTCTTAATTTGTTGCTTTTTTAATTATCTAAATTAAATTTAATTGAAATTAAATTGCTATTATTATGTGAATTATCTAGTGTGCCCCCAAAGTAAACTTGTAGGTCCACGTACGACAGGCCTTAAATTTTATTTTAATGGGAAATAAGTGTCACAGTATTATTTTATTTTAACTCTTTTGTTTGATCTGCCTAATGTATTTCCCTAGCCCTCTTACAAGCCGATTTCAATTTACAGAATAACCTTTTGAGTTGCATTCGGAGGTACATACTCTTGGTTATCTTTTGATCTGCTGATTATTTATTATTTATTATTATTATTTTTTTATTTGCAACGCTCACTTTTCTCTATTTCGTGATTCTCTCGATCTCATTCCACATCTTCTTATCTTTTTGCCCTAGCTGATCATTTCTCTCCAGACCTATAGCACTAGCTCTGATAGCCTCCGGGTCTGTGGCTGTAGCTCATTGTTTCTCTCATCGTTCTTCTTCTTCGGATTTGTTACGGTGCGTTCTTCTTCTTTGGACATCTTCGGATCTGCCATCGTCTCTGCCCTCAACGTTCTTTCTTCACCAAAACAACCTCTCTTTTCTCTTTTTAGCCCATTGAATCATTACATTTAGCCTATTGGAACTTTGGAGGGGCTGGATAGGATTAATGATGACGATTGAAGCTTAGGGTCGAGTTTGTTCAAAGTGAGTGATTGATTTTGGTTTTCTCTTTTAATATGATTTTGTGACTTTGTTTGGTTCTAAGTGATTTTATTCTGAATCTCTACTCTGCATGGAACGAAATTGAAAAAGTGCATATATGATGTTTGATAGTTTGTCTTAGTGATATTTAATGGTCTATTCTTGACTGGAGAGACAAATTTTATATGATGTGAGAAGAAATTCATTGGAGGATGCTATAAAGGTGTGCTTGGACGGAGGTCTAAAAGGGATTGTTTCAGAGATTAAAGGGATCTTTATCCTGCTTTAACTTGCCTTGTCTCCCACGTGAAGTTTTAGCCGTTACTTTTTTTTTTTTTTTAAAATACCCCATTAAATCAATCGTTCAATGCACATAGGCGATTTGTTCTTGTTTATCTTCCACATAAGTGCATATATAAAAGTGCGTCTTTTTTAGTGGCACAAAGTTGGTGATTTAGACTTGATAATTCACCAAACATAACCTCTGTAATCTACTGGTTACACTTAATTCCTATAGGGGGGCGTTTGGCGGAGTTGTGGGAATGGGAAAGTGAAGCCGACTCCTTGTTTGGTTTTGTTATTGAGTTTTTAAACGTGGGAATTTGTCTTTCCCATGGGTTTCAAATGCTGGCGAAATGGGGGTAATGTGAAACCCATTCATCTCCTGAGTTTCACATTTTTTGGAATCCTAATCCCATCTCTACAGTAACAATCCAATGCCAACAAACAAATCTCATCTCCTAAATCTCCAAAATCAGGACATCAACGCCAACAAATCCTTCTTCACACCTATCCCAAAATCCCATTTCAATATCATCAAACCAAAATCACAAATTCAAAACCCATCAAAAATTAAATAAAAAACATAAATAAAAAATATTGAGAGGGCTGGGTGGCCGTGGGTGGTGGTGGTGGTGGTGGTGGCTGTGGCTGTGGCTGGTGATAGAATGTAGTGGTGGTGAATTTTGCAGTGGCGATTGATGGTGATGGTGGTCGTGGGTGATGGCAGCGATTGTGGTGGCGAGGATTCAAGGCCGCTGCTGTCGTGGGTGATTATGCAATGATGAGAAGGAAATGATGCAAAGCTGCTGCTGGTTGGCGATGGCAGCAGCAAGGCAGCGACGGGAGGGCTGCTGTTGGTCGGTGAGTGACAAGGCGGGGAAGAGAAAACTGGCGATGAAGAAGAAGAGAGGCAAAAAAAGGGGAAAAAAGGGGGTAGTTGGAAACCGTTTCTTAGGCAATAAAATGTGGAAAAAAAAAATTATTTGCCCTTTTTATAATATAACATTTATAACAATATATATAGTAAATTTAAAAATCCAAAATTAGGACATTAAAAAAATCTTAAAAATAATTTTATGTTAAATTTTTTATTTCATATTATAATATAAAAAAAAGTAATTTTGAAATATTGAAGAAAAATTTAATTATAAAGTTTATTAACATATTAAATAAAATTGACACATTTTTGTGTATAACCAAAAACATTAATATGATTTCTATAGTAATAAAAGAAAAGATTCCTATAGACAATTAAGCACAGTAATATTAGTTTCCCAGATATCATATTCCCATAATCACTTTCCTAGTAATTTGAATCCCATCCCCATAAAATTAAACCTTTGTACCAAACGCCCCATAGAAGCTGAGTCCCATGTTTGGGAATGGGCGTTTGGGAATGGGCGAGGCATGGCATTGGACTAATCTTAGCCTTATCCCATGTTTGGCTCAGATCTTGGACTGGACTGATAGAAGCTGAGTCCACCTTGTAGAGTTCCATTCTAGGACAACCTATTTTTTTAATTAAAATTAAAATTAAATAAAATAATAAATATAATATAATATAGTACTTTTTAATTATATTTAAATATCTAAAAATCAGTTTTGATTATATTATTAAATTAATATTTATTTTTATATAACATGAATATAAAAATAAATATTAATTTAATAATATAAAAATAAATGTAATCTAATAATACTTAAGTACGAAATATTAATAAATTATAATATTTAATTATTTCTAAATTTATATAATAATTAATTTTAATATAAAATATATTTTATATTATTATTTATATAAAAATATCAACAAATATTTAATATTTAATTTTTTTTCAAATTCAATATGAATAAACATTAAATTAGTTTATTTTTTCAAATTATTTTCTTAAAAATTGTTATCTATACTAATAGTGCGGTCCGGGATTGCACCAGACATTAGACAGTATTATATAATCCAGTTTCATATTGCATCAAACATAAGATAGTATTATATAGTTCAGTCCCAATCCAAGTCCAAGTCCAAGTCCAAGTCCAAGTCCAAGTCCAAGTCCAGTGCAGTCCAGTCCCAACACCCAAATGCACCCATATAATACCTACTATTGATGTGTAAAGAGTTTAAACTTCAAAGTTAGTCTTAAAACAAATCATTTACATAGTTGAATTAGCTGTTTGTTATTCCATTTATTAAAAAATAAAAAAATAAAGAAATTTTGTTTGCATACAGGGGTTCCATATAATTTAATTTAATATACTACGGAATTTTGTTTCAGCAAAAAAGGGAAAAAGTGAGAAAATCATACTATGTGATCACTTGTTTGTATTTGAGCATTATGTAACTATTTGCTGGAATGAATTGAGTGGTTGTACATGTTTCCTTTTTCTTTGTGTTAATTAGGCAACTGAAAATGAGATGCTTTGGTACTGTTTTAATCGGCTTTTCCAAAATTTTGTATGCAGGTTCTTTCAAATTATCCGTGTTACCAGCGATCGTCTCCCATTAAAAAAAGAAAAAAAAAAGTTTCTAGTGATTGTCAGGTAAAGTTTAATGTTGTAGTTAAAGATGTCTCCTTATGATAGAAGTGTGAAAATATTAAAATCATTTTAAATCCTTTAAATATATATTTTAGTCATGACAACGCCATTTTTATTTACATGAAATGAATAAATATTTCAAGATATAAAGATACAATGACCTGACCTGCCTCAAAAGTTCTGGGCGAATTATGCCTATACTTCAACTAGAAACTAATCCTTAAAATTCTTATCTTCAATTAAATACACACCAAAAATGAAAATAAAAATCCAACCAAAATCCTTGATATCAATAATGTAATTGTCCAAAAAATATTTATAACTTTCATTACAGCTTGATTCCCAAAAATATGAAATATGAGTAAAAGAAAAAGGAAATGAGAATTCTTAAGCACCATCCTGTGGCAAACCTCAGCTTTTGAGTTAAAGCCAATAAAAAGAATGTGGATTCACATGAAAGCCTTCTGACTTAAAACAGGGGTTAGTTGTTATTTTTCACAACAGTCAACATGAGTCATGAACTTTAAGACCTTTGTTAGATAAAATAATATTGTCATGATCACTCAAATTCTAGAAGGAATCTATAGGACAAGGGGGCACGTGACGACAGTGACCCTTTGCTCTTGCCTCTTGGTGTTTTTTCTTATTATTATTATTTTGGTATTATTTTAATTGGTTATTTCATAATTCTTAATGCAGGTGGTTTCGAATTATTTGGTTGGTGATTGTTTCCCGCTGGATAAAAAAAAAAAATCTGGTGATTATCAAGTAAAGTTCTGTTTGTTGTGATTGAAGATCTCTCCGTACATAGAAGGTATGTGAAATTATTAATCATGTTAAATTCTTTAGATATACATACGTTACTAATGACGATACTGTTTTTATTCTAACAAATATTTTAATATTCTGCTCCTATTTTTTAATATACATTTATTCTTTGCACTTTTGGGAAAACAAAGGAAGAAAATTGATGATTTATGAGTTCTTTTTGTCTGACAAAATACAAATAGTGTTCAATGAAATGAAGCACTATTTTTGCTGTTGTTATTGTTGTTATCTAACCTAGCTAGTTTACCCTAACAGTAAACTTGTGTAGTTCCTCTACTGCCTTAGTCGTCTACAAACTAATATATGAACTCCACTCAATTAATTAATTAACAGGAAATAAACATTAGTGTTATTTTATTTACCTGATGTGTTTTCCTAGCCCGTCAGCTTTGTTTATATTTGATATTTTCCTCACACAATTCTTAGTTGGTTATTTTCTTAGACATTTTGTGAAGGATATAAAGTTATAAACATACAAATTGATATGCATTAATTCCTAGATAACTTTGATCACTGAACTTTAATATTTACTTTTGCTATCCTCATTGTTCATTTTTCTTTTCTCTAAGAAAACAAAGAAAATTAGAAGATAACCAATGATCACTGAGATTCTTTGGTTTTATATTGATGTTCATTTTTTTTTTATAAATTTGTTACATTTTGTTTGCAGTGCTTACAATACTTTTTTCATCTAAAAAAAGTGAAGTATCGTTTTCACTTTTTTTTTCATATTTTCTATATGAAAAGTGAAGTTATCATCAACAGTTCACTGGGGGCTTTATAATCTTACATTGAAGGTATGGAAACTAGTTTTGTGCTCTATGAATATATAACCTCTTTAATTACCAAGGTCTCAACTATGATTTTTTGCATATTTTTACTTTCAATGAAAAAATTGACAATTATTAATATAAAAGAAAAGAGTCGTTATATTTTTGAGTTTGTATCTTAATAAAATAAAGGTATGATCTAGTTTACATCTATATTTATATAAATCGGAATTTAAAAAAAAAATTGAGATAAATCAACAAATTTTTTTAACTGAAAAATATAGATATCTAGTTAATGATTGGGTTAAAAGCTTCTTATAACCATTAATCTCAGCCCTTTGGGTTTATTTTTTAGATTATATTTAAATGTAATTTTTCTTGATTAGCCTTGTGCTTCGCTAGCATATGATGTAGCATTTTAATTACTCAAATTATACTTGAGATCAGATTAGAGTTAGAATTTACCCTTGGGTGATATGTTATTATCATTGTTTTGTGAAATTATACTTGAAATTGTATTGCAGTCTCTAAAGTAGTGTGGTGCTTCACCTACAACTTCGGGTTATAGTAGAAGGACTTGTCAAGAAGTATTCTGTGAATCAGGGCTGAATTCACGATATATCTTCTTAATCATCGAAGGTTCAGAACTTAACTATAATGGTTTTATCCATTGAAAGTCCTCTTGAAATTAAGTTAGTTAATCCCACGTTTTAATTATTCCGGCAATGCTCTCTATTATTTGTAACACTTGTAATATTTACATTAGTTAGGATTCTAATCACATGCAATTTTAATGTCGCTTTTTTTAATCTCTTTAAAATTTTCATAATCTTAGCATTAGATTAAAACCTTGGGGTGAATTTTAAATTAATATGTAGAAGATAGAATGAGATTTTGAAATTAAATTAATTTAATGATCATCATTAATAATGTTACAAAAATTAATTATGGTTCATGCTTTCTTAATTTGCATAACAAACAAAAACATGTGCATTACATTACCTCAGGTGTGTTAAAACTTAATAGGTTTCTCTTTCTTAAACAGAATATTAATACTATTATATCTTATTATTTTTATAAGGTACTTGAATGGTTGCAAGAATTTTTTTGAGAAATAGGTTATATAGAGCATATTTAGGTGTTTATATAGCTCCAAGCTAAGCTCTTGGCTTATATTTATATTTAATTAGGTGCTCATATTGGTTTCCAGGTGAAACTCTTTTCTAGAATATTGTAATATTATAATGTGTAAGGGTTAGTAAATTTTATGAGTGCTTCGAATTATTCTATCTTAAACCAAATCTAGTTTATATATTGATTTTAAGTCTCATGTCATTTGCTTGAATGGTTGAAGATTTTAATTAAAAATTTTAAGGTCAAATATTAATTACAAACTAAAGTATTAAAGTTCAAATATTTAGCTTAAAATAGAATTCATATTTAAAATCATTTGTCTAATTTAATCTAACAATTAAATAGAGTAGGTTTAAATTACTTTTTAAAAGAAATACAGGATTGAGTAGCATTTATTGTCTGTACCATTAAATTTAAATAAATTGATAATTTGAATTTTTTAGTGTTGCCAAGTAAATGCACTAAATATTACTTTAAAATGAGTAGCATTTATTATTGAGATAATGACATATACCGTCCTTATCTTTTGGCTAAATGTTATAGAAATGGCTCTTTTGCATTTTTTTTTCTAAAAAGAGTCCTTTTGTTTTGAAAAACTCTCCGCAGACCTCCCTTCTATTACATTTAAAAAATGTGTATGAAATAAAATAAACAATGAGAGATAAAATGACCTTTATATCCTTATTAAAGTAAAAACATAGGGTAGTTCTTAGACATTTAAAGGCTATTGCTGACATTTTTCCTTCTAAAATAATAAAACAATAAAATTTCTTTAATAATTTAATAAACTAATTTAACACCAATACAACAATAATATAGTTAATAAATTAATAAAACCTTTATTTGATTAAACAATGAGACATATAGTATGGATGGCGTTTCACTTGTTTCTCCCCGGCCACCCACATTGTTTCTCTTCTTTTTCCCTTGGTCATCACCTTTTTCTCTCTGCCTCCACCCATTAAACCATAGCTAGATGAACCAGCAGCCACCACCACCAAGGAGCACCCATTGAAATCACTACCATAAACACCATCACCCCTCCCCCACCCCTAACGCCAGTGGCACCGGCAGCAGCCGCCAACAAGGAGACTTGAGGACATTGTGGCAGTAGACGCCGGCGAGTAGATTTGAGGATGTTGTGGTGGTTGATGGCATAGACAATGATGGGTTTGTTTCCAATTGTAGCTGTGAAAATTTTTGCTTTTGAATTGAATATAAAAATAAGCATTTGGTTTGTTTGGAAGATGATGGTGCTGGAGCCATTTTTATGAAACCCAGAAATGGTTTTCAAAGTTTGTGTTGTGCATATTTTGGGAAAATTTTGAAGTTTTTTTTCCTAGGTATAATCAAAGGTGAGGGAGGGGAGAAATGATAATCTTATGCAGCCAGGAGTGAGGGAGGGGGGGAGAGAAATGGTTGTCACCGTTTCTCTGGTTCTGGGGTAGGGGGCAGAGAACTGGGCGGAGGAAGAAGAAATAAAAAGAAAAAATCAGAAGGAAGAGAAAAAACCTTAGAGAGGGGTAAAATATTTTAATCTTTATATTATAACAAAAGCAAAGTTAAAAGACCAATTTACCCTTTTAAAATTAATTGATTTACATTCATCTAATGTCAAAACTAACAAAAGGGAGGTCTACGGGGAATTTCTCAAAACATAAGGACTCTTTTTAGAAAAAATGCAAAAGAGCCATCTCTATAACATTTAGCTAAAAGATAAAGGAGGTTCATGTCATTATCCTATTTATTATCTAGACCATTAGATTTAAATGGATTGTTGATTTGAATTAAGCATAAACAATTTAAAGAATAATTTTATTTAAAGTAAAAACTCAAAACGAGAAATGACCGACAGATTTTTGCTGATTCGCTTGGTACTTTAGTTTTCTCTTTCACTTTCCAATGTCTTAATCAATTTTTTTGTTTGCCTTTTTTCTCACTAATTTTCTCTTAAATTTGATAGATCTACTTTCTAGATAAAGGAACGAAGGATGGAAATTGCACAAGGTATTCTATCAAAGCTTGGAGAATGCTTGGTGGAGTTGACTGTAAATCAAGCTCGTTATTTAATCTGCTTTAAAAGCATTGTCAAAGAACTCGAGGTAGAAGAATCTAATTTGAAATTGGCACAAGAAAGCATGGAGCAGAGAGTCTTAGCAGCAATAAAGAATACTGAAATAATCGAGAAAGATGTGGAAAAATGGCAAACTGATATAAGCAATATCCTGGCCGAGGTTCAAAGATTGAAAGAAGAAATAGAAGTAAAAAAGAGTTTTCTTAATGGATGGTGTCCTAATTGGGGTTCTAGATATTCCCTGAGTAGGAAAACAGCAAAGAAGGTGAGCATTATGATAAAGCTACGAGACTCTGGCAACAATCTCAATAGTGTTGGTCATCCTGCCCCACTGCCGGGTATAGAATTTTCAGCACCTAAATATTTTGATTTTTTTCAGTCGTCAAAAGCTGCTTTTGATCAGATTATTGAGGCACTAAGAAAGGATGAAATTAGTTTAGTTGGATTGTACGGGATGGGCGGGGCAGGTAAAACATCCTTAGCAATAAAATTGGGTGTTGAAGTCAAAAAAAAGGAAATTTTTGATGAGGTTGTGATGGTTGCAGTATCACACACTCCAAACTTCAAAGACATTCAAAGTAAACTAGCACGCTTGCTAGATATTGATCTAAAGGAGGAGGATGAGGAAGAAAGGGCGAAACGATTATACTTGAGATTTATGGGGACTAATAGAGAGACTAATACAAAGACTAAGAAGATCTTTGTAATCTTAGATGATGTTTGGGAAAATTTTGACTTAAAATCTAAAGTAGGATTTCCATTGGGTGAAGACAACAAACATTGCAAACTTCTTTTAACTACTCGGAAAAAAAATTTATGTACTGCTATTGGGTGTCAGCTGCGAATTTCACTAAATCTACTAAACGAAGATGAAGGATTGACTTTACTCAAAAGGCATGCCGGTTTAACTGAAGATTCCTTGGCCTTGAAATTTAACACTTTGGCAATTGAAGTTGCTAGAGAATGCAAGGGTTTGCCATTGGCCCTTGCAACAGTCGGAAGTGCTTTGAAAGAGAGAGAGATTTATGAATGGAAACTAGTGCTTGAAATGCTAAAAACGTCTAAACTGGATGACATATATGATGTCGTTGATGTCAATGTTGATGTGGCTGTTTATGCCTGTCTTAAATTGAGTTACGATTATTTGAGGGATGAGAAAACAAAGTTTTGTTTCTTGTTGTGTTCACTATTTCCTGAAGATTATAGAATTCATGCAGAAGAGTTGGTTCCGTATGGAATGGGGCTAGATTTATTTCCAGGTACTAACTCATTTGAAGAAGTAAAGAGCCGATTGCATGTAACATTGAACAACCTCAAAGCTTCTTGTTTGTTGTTAGATGCAAATGAAAAATGTGTAAAAATGCATGATGTGGTTCGTGATGTTGCACTATGGATAACATCAAAAGGAAATAATGAATTCATGACTAAGTGTGGTAAGGGACTGATAGAGTGGTCAAATGAAAAAGGTTGGGAAGAACGTCCAAAGCTTAAAATTTTGTTGTTGAGTGATACAGTGGGCAAAAACATGCTCAAAATTTCTAGTGAATGTTTTAAAGCGATGGTAGCTTTAAAAATTTTAATTCTACAATCTCTGGACGTATCAATAAAATCACTTGAATCCTTGATGAATCTCAAGGTTCTACAGCTTTTTGATTGCACTCTGAGAGACGTCTCTTACCTCGAGAAGTTTAAGAAGCTTGAGGTTCTTTGCCTTCGAAGTTCATCGGATTTTGACAGATTTGAAGAATTGGCAAGAATTCCCTCCAAATTGATTTTACAGGAATCAACACTTGACAGACTACCAAGCCTCACCAGTTTCTTCTCACAAAATCAGCATTCAACTTGGCCAACTTTGGAAGTGCTCGAAATATCTAAATGTTCCAATTTGACTGCATTTTTCATTTCTGAAGTCAAAATGCAAAATGATCAGGTAAAGTTTAGTTTCACTTTACATTTATATTTCTATAAAAGATTTAGGGCTTTTTTCTTTTAATTGTTTTAGCATGCACACACATATATCACCAATGGTTAATTGCTTAGTGAGTTGACAACATTAAATACAACTTATATATATAAAGCCGAATAAGCACGTTTTCATTTGTAAATGTCTTAATAATTACAAGGAGATATTTTTCATAAATATTTAATAAATCAACTAGACAGTATTGAATATTAATGGATGTTTAATTATTGAAATGATTGATTAAAAACTAGAAAAATAAAGAAAAAGGGATTTGATGGCTAAAACTCCTTTTGTCCCATACACCGTATGTGTCACCTATTTTAATAAGACTTTTACAATTGGATTGATTGATAAATATCATCTATTTTTCAAATGATATTATTATCCTAATTCCAAAGCAAAGCTTCATTTTTTTTTTTTTTTGGGTTTGTCTAGGTAGTGCTGCCATGCAAACTTGTGAAAATAAGTTGTACGGTGTTTGGTAAAATTGATTTTCAAAATCTATTTTCTGATACAAATACTATGAGGGTCATCGTTTTTACATTTGAAGTCTGAATTTGATTGATTCAGTCATTCAGATATTTTAAGGTGATTAGTTTTCTTGTTGAAGTTTGAGATTCAGATAATTTTATCTAAATGAGAAAAGTAATACTTTTGGCTTTGATTTGAACCAAAAAAGAAAAAAAAAAATTCTGAATTGATTTCTAAATTTAATGGTCTAAGATATCCATATGTACTTATTTCTTATTTTGTAAAACTTTTTTACGTTTTTGCCCGTCTCTATGTAAATTTAATATATATTACTATCACTCATCTCCATAGTCGAAAATATAAATTTTAATTATTTTCTTGTTAGAAAAATATTGTTAATAATTTATTGAAATTATGCATTGTTAATTAAATAGTTATTTCCTTTATATTATATTATATTATTGTTGTTTTTGTTGTTATTATATAATTTTTTCACATCATTTGTAGGATAACTTATATTGTAAATTCCTCATAGCATTATAATAATTATATAAAATATTTAACATATATGATACTTAGTAAGGCATATATGTTGAATTACTAGTTTTCATACGTTATTGGTCAATAAAAACAAACAATTTAAGTTTTATTGTCAAACATTAAAAAATAAAAAAACAAACATATCATTTAGATATTTATATTCAGAGTTGTTTAAATTTTGTTATGTTTAAACATATTCAAATTTTTGACAGAAAAAATGGCCCTCTCAAGTATACAAGTTTTTGTAAAAAGAATTTATGATTATTAATATTTAAGTTGATATAAAATTATAATTTTAAACTAATTAAATTATTTTTTAGATAGTATTTTGTTAAAATAATTAAATATCTATTATTAAAAATTAAAAAATTGAAAAAAACAAAGCTATAGTTGGAATAGAATTGTCAATCGCTGTCGTTGGCATGGTGCGTCTAATGACACTGCCACCACCAGTTTGATCCACGTTCGTTGCTCAATCGTCATATCTCATTGTTCATCGTTGTAAATGGAAGACCTAGATAGATTTGTGGAGAGAGTAGCTGCTAACAATCTTCCTGGTGGTGACGTGTCATCAAATGCGCAAGGTTGTTGAAGGTCGGCTATGTTCCACTTTCGATAGCCCCTTCTTTATTTATAAGAAAAACATTTTTCAAAATTAATTTTTAATAAATTTAGTTTTATAATTTAGTGATTAATTAAATTTTTATTTATTTGAGGGTATTTTTAGATTTATATTATTTTATAGGAATAATTTTGGTTATCAAATTTTAGCTTTTCAAAATAAGATTTTAAAAAGTTGCTCAATATTTGCTTTTGAATCTTGTAAAAATTAGAATCTTGAAGTAGTAGTTTCATGGAGAATCAGATTTAGAAATGTTTGCCAAACATTAAAATAGTTATAGTTTCTTAGATTATTAGCTTTTAGTCGTGGAAAAGCTGTGCCAAACACACTACTTTTGATAAATAATTTTTAGTTATCATGAGTAAAGCAAATAGTTTTTTTTCCTTTTTCAAAAATTTGATTATAAAATTCATTAATAACCATATCCATATGAATGCCTCACATAATTTGCGTTTTTTTTTAATTTTTTTTTTATGTGTTGGCATTCAATTGAGGTTCAAAACCTATTGAATTTCTATGGTGTACATGAGAACATTTTAGGAATTATAAAAATAAATTGAGTAAAGATTTAATTTGAAAGGGTGTGTTTTGTGGTTTCAGTTTTTGTTATTAAAATTTAGTAAGAATAATGTGGTTATTCATTTTGTTTTTAATTTTGAAAATGACATATGGTTTAGATTGATTTGAAATGTATTGCCAATGTACATTTTCAAACAAAATTTTTCTAAAAATGAAAGCAAACCAAACCTTAACTATAGAGTGTATTTGAGAGTATAGGCTCATCAATAAGAAAATAATAGCTTTTAGATAAGGTTACTAAAAACTTTTTGGATGCTAGTAATTTAACGTGTTTGTATACTCAAAATTTTTGCCTTTGATTAAAGCTTAGATAGATTTAAAGACTCATCTTCCAAATATCTTTCTTTGTTTTTTTTTTTTTTTTTTTGTACTTTATTTGGTTCATCAAGCATACCACTTGGGATTGGGTGAAAGCAAAAGAAAAAAAAAAGGCTATTAACACAAACTACCCTAAGATTTCATAAATTCACAAGCGAAAACAATGTTTGACATTTTGATCAAGCATCCCTATATCTTTGTTAAACATATCACAAACCACCCTGCCTAACAAAATTCATTACTAGCGGTTAGTTACTACAAATCAATGCTATCTTTTCCCATAAAAGGCCTAAAGATAAACTCTGTCCAAAATCAATTCATTCCATGACTCTCATTCGAAAACATTCTCTCTCATAATGAATTCCTACCGTATTAGTTCAAATTTTATTGGACATGCATGTCAATTTTGTGGAAACTGACGGTTGAGTGGTGGTTACGTTGGGT
>SNVD02000789.1:0-13670 GCA_013180625.2 Boswellia sacra | reverse complement strand
GAATACCCTTTTTGATTTTGGACTCTTTTGTTAAATTTTGAAAAAGCTTGTGTGGCCTCATTTTTAGTTTTCAAGAATAACACCTAAGTGAATCTAGAATAATCATCCACAATAACAAAAACATAATACTTTCCACCAAGGCTTTGAGTTCTTGATGGTCCAAATAAATCCAAATGAAGTAATTGTAGAGGTTTATTTGTTGAAATAAATTTCTTTTGTTTAAAAGAAGTTTCACTTGTTTTCCAAATTGACAAGCATCACAAATCTTATCTTTTTCAAATTTTATTTTTGGAAGACCATCAACTAAATCATTTTTAGAAATTTTTGAAATTGTGTCCATGCTAGCATGACCTAATCTTCTATGCCATAACCAAACATAATGATTAACAATTAAACACTTTTCTACATGATCATTAACATCAATATCAATTGTATAAATATTACCACATCTATTACCAACAAATAATGTCTTAATGTTACTAACATCCTTAATCACACATCTATTATGCTCAAAAGTAACAAAATATCCCTTATCACACAATTAACTAATGCTAATCAAATCATGTTTCAAACCATTAACAAGCAAAATATTTTCAATAATAGGTGAAGAAGGGTTACCAATACACCATGTCCGATTACCCTTCCTTTGGCATTATCACCGAAGGTCACATATCCTCCTTTCTTGATGATTAATCTTAAGAACTTGGAGGCATCTCCGGTCATATGCCTTGAACATCCACTATCTAAGTACCACTTGTATTTGCCACTCCTTTGTTTCTACAATCAACATTCAAAGAGCGACTTTTTGGTACCCAAATGTTCTTGGGTCCTTGGGGGTTAGTTATGGTACTTTTTGGAACCTATATTTGTTTCAATTTAGGATTTCTCTTAATATAGCAAGAATGTACTTTGTGTCCTTTTCTTCCATAATAAGTACATGAATGATTAGGATTATTTCTAGAAGATTCATGAGCAAAATAATTTTTAAAATACTTTTGATTTTTATGAGTTTTATATCCTAAACCCTGTCTTTTTCAAGAACACACCTTGTGGTTTTGTAACATGAATTCAAATTTTTTGTGCTTTTTGTAAAACTATCAACAATATTTCTTAAGTCATTATTTTCCTTTTTCAAAATAACATTTTCTTTCTCTAATTTATCAAAATACTTTTGTTTTAAAATCTCATTTTCAGTTTTTAAAAAATATATTTGACTTTCCAAACTTTCAAAATCTTTTTGCTTTAAAATTTCATTTTCATTTTCTAAAGCTTCTTTTATTTCCACCAACTCTTCTAATTGAGATAACATGATTTTTGACTTCTTTTTGAAAGCATTGATTTTTTAATTTTGCTTATCAACTTGCACATGTAAATTTTGGAATGCTTCAAGTAATTCATCATATGAAAGCTTAGGATCATAGTTTAGAATACTTACCTCATCTTCACTTAAAGCCATGAAGCACATGTTTGCCACTTCCCAATCTTCTTCTTCATTCTCCTTCAAGATGATTTCATGAGTTATGAGAGAACCCATAAGTTCTTCTAATGGTAGTTTGGTGAGGTCCTTTGCTTCTTGAATTGCCTTCACCTTTGACTCCCAAGATTTTGGTAGACACCTAAGAATCTTTCTCACCATTTCAACATTAGAATAAGATTTACCAAGAGATTTTAAACTATTAATAATATCCGTAAATCTAGTAAACATTTCAGAAATTGATTCATCCGATTTTATCTTAAAAAGCTCATAACTATGAACTAGCATACTAATTTTGGATTCTTTAACTTGACTAATTCCTTCATGGGTTACTTCAAGTGTGTGCCATATTTCTTGTGCCGTAGAACAAGTAGATATTCTATTAAACTCATTTCTATCTAGAGCACCATACAACACATTCATAGCTTTAGCATTCAAACTCAATTTCTTTTTATCATCTTCACTACACTCTTTAGGTTCTTTAAGTATGCATTCCCCATTTTCAATTTTGGTAGGAACAAAAGGTCATTCCAAAACAATAGACCACAAATCATAATCAAAAGATTTCAAGAAAATACTCATTCTAGTTTTCCAATAAGAGTAATCACTTCCATTAAAAAATGGAGGTCTAGATATAGAAAGTCCCTCAAAATATGAAGTTGAATTAAAAGTTGCCATAGCTCAAAATCGGTTAAGATTTAAAAAAAATGAGCAACCTTGCTCTGATACCACTTGTTGACCCAGGTATGGCAACCCAAGAGGGGGGGTGAATTGGGTTTTTATTTATCAAAAACGGATTTAGAAAACTTTTCTTGAAAGATCAAAATTAGTTCACTCTTTCTTTGAAAATAAAGGTGAAGAAGATGAAATTAGAATTTATCAAAGATGCAATCAAAAGAATAATAATGATAAACAATCACAAGTGCAAGTAAATGTAAAGAGGAAAGGGATAGAGAGAGTGCAAACTCAATTTACGTGGTTCGGCAAACCTTGCCTACGTCCACGGGCTCCTAGCTCTACGAGCTAAGCTTTCCACTAAGTTGTAGAAATCTTTACAACTTGCTTAATGAGCAACCTTACCAAGACTTTTTCTTCCAACCTTGATAACACCACACCAAGAGTTCTTCTTGATGAACAACCTCACCAAGGCAACTTCCTTCAACCCTTGATAACACCACACCAAGAGTTCTTCTTGATGAACAACCTCACCAAGGCAACTTTCCTCACCTCTTGATAACACCACACCAAGAGTTCTTCTTGATGAACAACCTCACCAAGGGAACTTTCTTCAACTCTTGATAACACCACACCAAGAGTTCTTCTTGATGAACAACCTCACAAAGGAAAGAGTTCTCACTCTCACCACAATACAAGAACAAATAAAATTTTTACAACAAAAGTATAACTCTCTTCAAAGAGTAGATAAAGAATATTAAAGCCCTCTAAACTTGATATTTCTCTTATTTGTTGATAAAATGCTCTTCTTGCTTTAATCTTTCTGATGCATGCATGGGAGAAGGGCTTCCTTTTATAGGCAAATAGGATGAACTTAATCAAGTTGAAGACCCCACTCCAAACTTTTGCCCACCATAAAAACCGTAATTTTGTCTTCCATTTTTGTCAATGTTCTGTTTGAAATTTGAAAATCTGCAAAACATAAAAGATTTGCACATTTGAATAAGATTTCCAACGCATTAAGAATCAAGTCATTTGGATATTTGTAGCTCAAGATATGGCCAAAAACACCATTCGGTGCTCATGTGACTTGATTTTTCTTTCTTGTGTCAGTCCACCAAATTGAATGATAATTCTGTCAGCCTTCCGTTTGAAATTTGAATTTCTCAAAACATAAAAGATCTGCATATTTTAATAAGCTTTCCAAAACATTAAGAATCAAAGCATTTGAATATATCTATCTTAAGATATGTCCAAAACCCATTCGGTGCTCATGTGAGTTGATTTTTCTTCTTTGTGTCAGTCCACCGAATTGCATGTCAATTATGTCGGCCCTCTGTTTGAAATTTGAATTTTTTTAAAACATATGAAATGTTCTTCATTAAGTCATCTTTCCAATGCCATAAGAATCAAGTCATTTTGATTTTCTAGCTCAAGATATGTCCAAAGGAGTATTCGGTGCTCATGTCAGCTGCTTCCATTTGTCTTTCAACTTGCATGATGATTTGGACAACCTTGCACTTGAAATTTGAATTTCATTAAAACATATGAGATGTTATAAATTGAGTAAGCTTTCCAAGGCTCAAGAATCACGTCATTTAGATATTTGTAGAGATATATATGACCAATTGATTGAACTTGCTCATGTGTCACATTCCTTGAGTCAATCCTTGTTCTTAAGCTTTGGTGCCTTTAACATGTAGTCTTCTCCTTAGCTTCAACACTTCATTTAATAAGCCTCTTCTTGATTTTAAAATTATTTCAATGATCTTACTCTTGCACATAAATAAACATGTTAGTAAATCTCAAGTAATCAATGTGTATTGTTATCATCAAAATTATCATGCAGCCTTAGGGCTAACAATAGCTACATCCAATCCATTCTTGCAAGTTAACTCAAAACATTGTTGTGGCAGAGAATCAGTAACGTCAACTACAAAAACAAAATATAAGTCACTAGGGTACCTCATTGCCTCAAAAATATTGAAACGGATCACCTTGACATTCCAAACACATGGTGAGAGTGCCATCATGAACATCAATCTTGGTTCTAACAGTTTTCCAGAATGGTCTCCCTAAAAGAATCGGTGTTGGATTAGGAGATGTCTCATCCTCTATTTCAAGAATATAAGAGTCTGCTGGGAAAACCAATTGATTCATCTGCACAAGCACACCTTCCACAACTCTTTTGGTATATGCATTAAAACGATCAGCAATTTGAATGGTAATACCAATTTCCGCAAAAGGTCCAAGATTTAAAGAAGCATAAATAGAATACGGCATGATGTTAATAGATGCTTCTAAATCTAACATAACTCTTTCAAACTTGGTTTTACCAATGGTGCATGGCATGGTGAACGTACGTAAATTTTGCACTTTGGAGGAATTTTCCTTTGCAATACAGCTGAAACATCTTCCCCCACACTTACTTTCTCATTTCTTTTTAACTTCCTTTTGCTGGTGCATAACTCCTTGAGACATTTTGTATAATGAGGTACTTGCTCGATAGCATCCAGAAGTGGTATATTTACCTCGATTTTGTGAGAAGTTTCCAGGATTTCTTGTTCTTGTTCCTCCTTCGATTTTGCAAATCTACTAGGAAAAAGTGGAGGAGAAACATATGAAGGAATGGGAGTTATAGGATTTACTTGAGAAGTCAGTGTTTTGTTCATGGTGGAAGTGGTGTCATCTCCTTCATCAGTTTGTGATTTCTTTGGCAGGACATCTAATTGCTCTCCATTTTGCAAAGTTATCGCACAAGAATTCTCTCTTGGATTGATCACCGTTTGACAAGATAATTCTTCTGAGCCTTGGCCCTCGAATTTGCTCATGCTAGTGGCTAATTGTCCCATTTGATTTGCCAGGTTTTGGATACTTGCCCCAGTTTCCTGCTGGAATTGCATTGTGTTAGTGGCAAGTGCATTAACAATATCCTGGAGTGACATACCTGAGTTTTCTGAAGCTGGTTGTGGTGCTGGTTGTGGCATTGGTGGTGGTTGCATTTGAAATGGTTGTTGCACTCTAAGTTGATTAAAACCTTGTGGCCGATTTGGTATGGCATTTGGGGCGATTGGTTGATGATTCCAGTAACTGAAATTAGGGTGATCTTCACATCCAGCATTACAAGTGTTAGAGAAGGGATCATACCATTGCCTTGTTTGTCTTGGAAATCCATCCATGGTATTGGCTTGTTCCATATCTCCTTGCAAAGTTGGATACATGTCGATTGGATGCTCCATGGTAGAATATACCTCACATGCATAAGATTTCTGCATATGTCCTACAGCCATGTTTTCCACAAGAGAAGTTAACTCAGAAAGTTGTTGTTCAATGTTCGGAGTGCTTACCTCATTTACTCTCCATGGTAGTTGTGGCTCAAATCCGCCACTGAATTGATGGAAGTTTACTGCCATGTCGTCTAAACACAAACAATCAAAAAAGAAAAACAAACAAAAATATGAATCAACAATGAAAACAAAATAACAAATCGATCAGAAAATCAATCCCCGGCATCGGCGCCAAAAACTTGATGCGTTCGAAACTAGCAAGTATACTAGTCGCACAAGTAATAAAGTGATAAGTAAGATATCGTTCCCACGAGGATTGATTCTAATTGAATTTGTTATTTTCCAGCAACAATAAACTAAACAGGGGGGGTTTTGTTGATGGATTAACTAAATGAAATATTAATGTAATGCACAATAATACAACACAAAATAAAATGGAGTGAAAAATCAATGAGATTAACCTGGTTAAGGGATCATTCTCTGCCACAAGATATGGATTTATGAATTAATCATAGAACTGTAATCCAATTACACCATTGAAATTATCAACCGTAGATAACAACAAGCTCTGTTATCCCAATCTTTCCTTACTTTGTTGTTAAATAAAACAGGCTCTTTATTTAATCTCTATCCATTAAACAACCTAGAACAAGCTCTCTAAATTTAATTCAATGGATGCATTACGATAAGAAAGATAGGTTGATCTAAGCAATAAACACACAAGCTCGGATTATTTAACTTAGGTTGTATTCTCCAATTGCAATCTCTGATCACAATTTTGCTACTAATGATTAGAAATTCAAGACAATTACGGATCAAGATTTCTAGTCTAGCAATAGACAACAACCAGATTATATTCAGTTGGCCACCCAAATACAATCAGCAAGCAATCATAAGCATTAGATATGGGAAAATGCAAGCAACTTCAATTAGAGAATTGGATAACAATTTCTTGCACAATCAACTTACAAAAACCATATCAGGGGCTTTGAAATCACCCTCAACCAATTCAGATTCAGTTACACATGTTTAAGAACGTGGTAAATACAATACAACATGGAGACATTCCAGAAAATGAAAGGGAAGGGAAAAACTTAGCAAATTTGATGTAATTCTCTTTGGATTGTAGTTCTTCCTCTTTCCAAGCTTCCTTTCTCCTTCAAGAACTCCAAGAGATGAAAGAATTCCAGAGCTGAAGCCTCACCACGTTCTCCCCTCTTCAAGTTATCAAAATAAAACCCTAAAATGTGTTTAAATACTCTGCTACAGTGAATTGCTACAGTGCCCGTATTATACATGCTACAGTGACTTGTGGAATTATATTTCTATACATCTCACACTGTTTTGATTACAACTTTTGGTACACTGAATGGATTTATAAACCGTAAATTTCTCCAGAAAATAGACTTCGAGAGCTTTCCAACGGTATATAATATGTCGTCGGGTTCATTGTATATCAATACAATTAAATCCGAGAAGATCACTGACTAGCAGAGGTGAAAATGAAGGGTTTTACTCCATTTTTGTGCAAGTTGCTCCAAAACTCCTACAAACATCAAAACCACACAAAAACATAAAAATACCAAGGAATATAGCAAAGAAACATGGACGAATTGATATGAAAATGATATATAAATAGACACTTATCAGAGAACGACGATGCTGTTGGCGAAATCTACGTTTTATGAACTGACAAAAAATCTTAGTAGTACCAACTAATTTAAGTCGACCAAAACGAACATGATAGGAGTCTACCATGTCATTCCAATCAAAGTACTCCTCTATGGCATCTATCCAATCTAAAAAGGCAGTGGGTTCTAACTTACCATCAAACTTAGGAACATTGTGTTTGGCACCTTTTGGAATGTCAGATGACACATACCTAGAATGACTTTTGGTGCTTCTGTGACAACCTTTATCATCACTTCATCTTCAAACAAAGGATTATGAGTATATTCTTGCTCAAGATGTCTTTTAGATGTAGATCCTATGACTTCCTTACCCTTATCAAATCTATTAGATGACCCAAGATTGTTATCCCTATGATTAGCTTGCTCTCTAACATCACATACTATTTGTTCAATTTGAGTGAACCTAAATTCTAATCTATTCAACCTATTATTTATGATATTTAAATCAGGTTGTTCAGGCGGGGGATTCGGGTCTACCATTTTTTTTTTAAAGTAGTAATGCTAAGCCTAGACTAAAATTTCCTATAAATGATAAAATAAATTTGATGCTGCTGCAATGCAAATAAGGAAAGAAAAGTAACTATGCAATGGGGTTTTTTTTTTTAACTGAAAGTGTATGGGCTAAAGTGAAATTTAATAAAAGACCACAACCCACAAATGAATTATAGATGAATATGATCTCTTGAACATTATTGGAACCGATAGCCTCTCGTTTAATAAAATAACTCGTCAGATAAAATCAAGTGCACAAAAATTCAACCTATTATTCAACAAATGAAATACTAAAAAGTTAAGCCTGTTGTATGAAATAAGAAAAGATCAGAATGCAATAAGAACATATGTCAACAATTGAGAGGACAGAGGAACGAGAAGGAAAACACTCCTGGTAGTTCTTGGACTGATGTACTGTAAGCAAACTTTTTCTGCAGCTCTGATGCTAATGCTTCAGCATCCATCAAGAATGATTCCAAACCTGACACTTTTGTCACCTTCTTGTTTCCTTGGCGCCGTTCTGTTACTATCTAAATTGTTTTCAAAGCACCTTTACGAACAACTGACTCCCCCCCTCGTGTCACGACATGGTGAGGCTGCATCCGGCTTACAAATGTTGAACCTAGGTCTTTCTTATGTATCTCTGTTGGGTATGTTGCTCCTTTCTTCATGGCTCCCTTGAACAATGCATCACATAAAGTGGGATCCAAAACCACAATGGATTTATCAGTTGGTTTAACCAGATTTTCTTTCTCAATATACTTGAAAACAACATCGCATGCTTCAGATGAACTGTAAAGTTTTCCTCTATCAGCACCAACAGAGGCAAAAATTGGATTGACATGAACGCTTGGTTTATAGATTTCTGCCAACTCAAGCGATTTTTGTGACCTACTATCATTGGCAGCCTGATCAGCAGCCTGATTGGTTTTCTCCACTTGCCGCTTCTCTGGCTTGAAGGATGAATAGTCTGGGTGATTGCGGTTAACAGAAAATAATACCATTTCCTTCTTGTATTTATCTTCTTTAACAGAAATCTGCCATTAACATGATAATAATAAAGAGAATGTATGGGAAAAAGCTGGTCTACTGTATAGGCTAACATGTGACTATTGAGAATGCAGGGGTTAAACTATTAAGGGGGTAAATTACAAATTTTAAAATTCAGACAATGGCGTAATTATACAAAGTGGGTGGTTTTCCAGTAAATTAGGCTTGATTCAATGGCAAACAACCTGAAAGCCCCTAAAAAAATCAACCAATTTTAAAAAGTGACAAAGAAGTCCCGAACCTCAAACATCCAAAACACTCTCGGGTGGTGGCTTCCGGTGATCGGACGGTGACGGCCAAACCTTCAGGTGTTGGATCGGCAACGGCAGAAGCTTTTTCAACCAGTGGTGTAAGCCGCGGTGGTTTGTGGTGGTTTGTGTGGTGGCTTCCAAACTAAATTTTGATTTTTGGAGACTTTTCGACAAGAATTAGTGATCGGCCAAGAAGGGAAAGTTGATGGAGAGGAGTCGATCTATCACTTGGTAGTGGAGCACCACTCGCCGGTCAGCGGCGATTAAAAGTAACGACGACGAATATTTTTTGGCGTTTTGAAGGGTTTGCGGTAGGATTCTGATGACAGTGATGAAGGAAAGAATGATGGGGATGGCCCGATCTACAAGTTAATGTATTCGGTTATGGGTGATGTGTTAGTGGTCGGTGATAAACAGTAACTCCATCGATGAACAGTACGAACAGTGACTGTGTTTGGGGTTTGTAATAATTTAGGATGAATTTTGTGGAACGATCTTAGGCTCTGATACCAAATTGACGGGGAACCCGTAACAAGAACAAATCAAAATCAAACACACACTCAACAACACTCATACTCACACACAATCAACCAACAATCCAACAATCTGTCTGAATATTTCTTTAATATATCAAATAATCAATGTCTGCAAAATAATAATGAAACCTTATATTTATACTAATCAAGACATATTGAAATTTGTGCCAAATTAAGAAAGTCAAGATCCCTATTTAAGTCAAAATCCCTAAATTAACAACTTGGGTTTAAATAAAATTAAGAAAAGTTAAAATTCCTAATTGAGTCAAAATCCCTAAAATGATAATTTCTCAAATTAAAAAACACTATAAGACTATAATAACCCTAATAATAAAATAAGCCATGCTACATCAAAAAGCTTCAAGCTTTTCTAATATTTTCTTCTATCCTGAGACATCTAAAGTGATATAAAGAAATTCAATATTGCTTTCACAAGATGTCTTAATATGATATCCGTTATACCTTATATCTTTAAAACTAAGTAAATTCCTTCTAGATTTTCTTGAATATAAGGCATTATCAATATATAATTTAGTACCACTTGCCAACATTATAGTAGCTCTTCCGGAGCCCTTAATCAAATTAACAGACCCTGATATAGTGTTAACCATTTCTTCCAAAAATGTTAACTTTAGAAAATATTTCTCATGTTTAAGAATAGTATGAGCACTGTCAACTAGACATAAATTTTCATCATTTTTATTCAAAGCCTTCATGTTCATTCCTTTTTATTACAAAAAGTCTACAAGATAAAAGTACATTAAAATATCATAATAGAACACACAAATAAACACACATACACACAAAATACATCATAATAAAACATATTACAACATACAGTAAAACAACAACTATTCAATTGGCTGGGGCATTTCCTTCAAACATCATCTGGCAAATAGTCTCCTCTAGATCAGCAAGGAAATCTGAGAGATCGAGATTAGTGTGACCTTCTGGGTCATTAACATAGTTGGTCTCAGCAAATCTTTCCTTTATCCTTTATAGAGGCTTGATATAAATCCACTAAATGTTTAGTCGTATGACATGTATCTGACCAATGTACATTCATGCCACATCTGTAACAAGCTTCCTCACGTTTCTTGGGTGGTTTATTTTGTGAACCTCCACCTTTGAAACGTTTTGCCTCGTAGCTTTCCCACCTTTGATGAGCATTTTTGGCATTTATTTGTCCCCAAGATTTATGGCCACCTCGACAATTACCATTTCTGCTGCTACGCCCTCCTCCTCGTCCTCGTTCTTGGTCATTAAAACCACTAGCATTTGCTTCTGGGACTGGTAGGGAGCCAGTAAGACGTGAATGATGATTTTTCATCAACGGCTTATTATGTTGTTCAGCAAAGAGGAAACAAGTAATCAGTTTGGAATGCTTCTTAAAACAACGCTCTCGATATTACTGCTGCAGTAGCACATTCGAGGCATGAAAAGTAGACAATGTTTTGTCTATCAAAACAAAGTCAGATATATTTTCACCATATAATTTTATTCTGCAACAATAGTATAAAGAGTACAATTGTATTCAGAAACCGATTCAAAATCTTATAATCTTAATTGATTAAAGGCACGTTTACCCATAGGCAGAAACACATCCCTTTAATGGTCAAATCTTTCTTTTTAAACTTTTTCACAACACTACTAAGTCCTTTTCAAAAGTATATTGGATCTTTCGGTCCTTACACAAATGGTGGCACATGAAATTCATTACTTTGACCCTTTCTTATGGAGTTGCCTGATTGCCTTCCATTATAATATGTTCTAAATTTTCTGCACGTAAATGTGATTGAACATTTGTGGCTCATATTAGATATACTTATATTTCTAGGGTCAAGGCAACAAACTCCAAGCTTTTCAAATTAGACATTTTGTGAAACTTTTGGTTCACTTGATAATTTCATAACTTCAGGTTCTTTAATTTGCCATTCCTTGCAAACTTCAAGTTTGCAATGATCACTATATATAACAATGCGGAAGGAGATAAATAAACATAAAGTAGGGAAGTAATATAACAAGAAATAAAGAAAAGTACAATAAATATAAAGTAATTTGAAATTATAAAATATTCTTGTTTTTCGATGTAGAGGATTCAAATTAATGGCAACCACATAACATATTTCAAAAAATAACTAAATAATTTCAATTTGATATAAGAGTAAAAAATATACCTGTAAAGTACTATTGTGTTGATAACATATTATAATCAAAGTATATATGTATGTTTATGCTCGAGAAAAGAAAGAAGATGGCGTGTGGAAATTGGTAAGCATTTAATGTAGTAGAAATTGGAAGTAAAAGAAGGAGATAAAGATAGAGTAGTGAAAGAGATGTGATGAAGAGATTGAGAGGTGGAAGTCCGGATGGGATAAGAGAGAGAGAGAGAATATATATAGAAGTAGACTTGTTTTCTTCCGTATAAAAGTAGACTTGTTTTCTTCCTTTTTCTATGTCTTACAAAAACGAAAGAGCAGGAGGTATATATAGAAAGCCTCACTGTCTCAAGTTACCTTTTTTTACAAGGTAAATATGTATTTTTGATTATAAATAGAAAAAATATTTAATATTTTATAAAATATCTAACATTTCGTAACACTTATTTATTTATATACTTTTATTCTTCTTCCTTTGCTAGATAGTGAGAGTGAATTAATTCTTGATATATTAAAATATATCCTTATAAGACTAATCATTTGCTATTAATAAGATTTTTTTCCTCTAAAATTGAAATTTTTTTTAAAAATTATATATTAATGGAAGGTTGTCTAATTAAAATCCTTAATTGAGAAATTGTTTTTGTGTTTAATTGATTTCTCATTAATTTAATTTATCTATTTACCAGGAAAAAAATAAATTAAAATCCTAGGGGGATAATGGAGAGCACGAAGCACTCCTTCGTTTTGCACCAACCAAATAATCAACTCACTAGCAGTGACGAAAGTAAACAAGCAAGACCAACAGGAAAATGCCACGTCATATAATCTAATTTCTAATTTGATACGCAACACAATTTAATTGGACGGTGATTTGTCTTATAGTGAAAGCCGTGACTCATACTTTATCTTACCGTAGAGCGAGGCGGGCATTTAAAGGCTATAAATCAGCGAGCCAAAAAAAGAAGAAGATAGAGGAGAGATGGCGGTTTGTTCATCACTCTCAGTTAATTATGTTACCAAAATCACTTCAAACCACTCTGAGGTCAGTTCCAAGCTAAATACAGCTTCTCTCCATGTTGGATTGTACGGAAAGTCAAGTGGTCGTGGTGGTTTATTGACTAAGTTGAATGCAGGTGGGAAGCTGACCGTGATTGAACCTGACCTCAACGAAGACCCCGTTGATCGTTGGGCCACCTACGGCGTTAGCCCAGTATGTACCATCTTAACACTTTCTGTTCACTCTCTCTATCTATGTTACTTGTGGTTTTATATACTGGATACATCTTTGAAGACCCTTTGAGAATCTTATCATTTTAACATTTATCTTAAGGCATAGATGTTAAGAATGCCCTTTTCTGAATATCTACGTGCATGTCATGTGGATTGTGGAATGGTTTTGATGGTTTTGTGTGTTGTTTGAGTATAGGAGGATTTTGTATACGGGGAGTATGATGGGCACCATACTTTCTTCGAAAGTGATAAGAAAGGTCTCAATACTCTCAATTTTCTTCCTTTTTGTCGCAATTAAATTGTTTAATTCACCTGTGAGCGCTTCCATAACATTTTTTGTTCTTTCGTTGAGTTGATAAGTATGTGATATGAATGTTCTGTAGGTGTTTTGGATTTGGTTGGTTCTATCTTATCTAAGAATTTCATGTCAATCAAATACTAAGGGATTAATCGATCATCTGGGTTTTAAGTTTGTTAAAATTTCGGTTGAGCAAGAATTGAACGTGTTTTATGAACGTTCTGCTATGATTATCAAACCTTTTGATGATGGTGTTATTGTTGTTGAAATCTCTATATAGGGACATTTTGGGGAGCAGTTTTTGATGATGTTAAGGCGGTAGAACCCCCTTCAGGCTTTCAAGGTATCAATAGTTGTGGCAGATTTTTTATAACATGGGACTTCAAATCGCAGGCACTGACTTTTTTTTTTTTTTTAATTTGTTTCTCTTCTATTGTTGTTCAGGATTTATTTCATGGGCTTTCCTCCCTGCAGTTGCAGCAGGAATGTATTTCAATCTTCCGGTAAATTCATATCTAGATTTA
>SNVD02000788.1:0-13552 GCA_013180625.2 Boswellia sacra | reverse complement strand
GATCACTTTGCCATCAAACTCCATGGTGAAAGTGCCATCATGAACATCAATCTTGATTCTAGCAGTTTTCGAGAATGGTCTCCCTAAAAGAATCGGTGTTGGATTCGGAGATGTCTCATCCTCTATTTTAAGGACATAGAAGTCTGCTGGGAAAACCAATTGATTCACCTGCACAAGCACATCTTCCACAACTTTTTTGGGATATGCATTAAAATGATCAGCAAACTGAATGGTAATACCAGTTTTCGCAAAAGGTCCAAGATTTAAAGAAGCATAAATAGAATATGGCATGACATTAACAGATGCTCCTAAATCTAATATAGCTCTTTCAAACTTGGTATTACCAATGGTGTATGGAATGATGAACGTACCTGGATCTTTGCATTTTGGAGGAATTTTTCTTTGCACTACAGCTGAAACATTTTCCCCCACACTTACTTTCTCATTTCCCTTCAACTTTCTATTGTTGGTGCATAACTCCTTGAGAAATTTTGTACAACGAGGTACTTGCTCAATAGCATCCAGAAGTGGTAGATTTACCTTGATTTTGTGAGAAGTTTCCAGGATTTTCTTTGTCTCACGCTCTCCTTCTTTGAGTTTGCAAATTCTGCTAGGGAAATGATTGGAGAGGTAATCCATAAGAAGGAATTTGAGTTTAAGGTCACCTTAGTAAGATGATGTTTTTGTTCAGTAGTGGAAAGTGGTGTTCATCTCCTTCATCAGTTTGTGATTTCTTTGCCAGGTTTGGCTACTGCGCCCAGTTTCCATTTGCCTCCATTTCGATGTGATCTCCACTTCGCCAAAGTTTATCGCACAAAGAATTCTTCTTGGATTGATCACCGTTTGAGAAGATAATTTTTCGGAGTCTTGGCCCTCGAATTTGCTCATGCTAGTAGCCAATTGTCCCATTTGATTTGCCAGGTTTTGGATACTTGCCCCAGTTTCCTGCTGGAATTGCATTGTGGGAGTGGCAAGTGCATTAACAATATCTTCGAGAGACATACCTGAGTTTTGCGAAGCTGGTTGCGGTGCTGGATGTGGCATTGGTGGTGGTTGCATTGAAATGGTTGCTGCACTCTAGGTTGATTGAAACTTTGTGGCCAATTTGGTATCACATTTGGAGTGATTGGTTGATGATTCCAGTAACTGAAATTATGTTGATCTTCCCATCCAGCATTGTAAGTGCTAGAGAAAGGATCATACCATTGGCTCGTTTGTCCTGGAAATCCACCCATGGTATTGGCTTGTTCCATATATTCTTCTTGTAAAGTTGGATACATGTCGATTGGATGCTCCATCGTAGAATATATCCCACATTCATAAGATTTTTTCATATCTCCTACAGCCATGTTTGCCACAAGAGAGGTTAGCTCAGAAAGTTGTTGTTCAATGTTCGGAGTGCTTACCTCATTTACTCTCCATCGTACTTGTGGCTCAAATCCGCTACTGAATTGATAGAAGTTTACTGCCATGTTGTCTAAACACAAACAATCAGAAAAGAAAAACAAAGAAAATATGAATCAACAATGAAAACAAAATAACAAATCGCTTAGAAAATCAATCCCCGGCAACGGCGCCAAAAACTTGATGCGTTCGAAACTAGCAAGTATACTAGTCGCACAAGTAATAAAGTGATGAGTAAAGCTATCGTTTCTCCCACTGAGATATTGATTCTAATTGAATTTGTTATTCGGAAAGCGAAAACAGACATAAATGGGGGTATGTTGTGATTGATAACTAAACTCAAATCAAAAGCAATGAAGACTAGAACAATGCAAAGTTCAAAATCAATTGAGAGAGTAACAATGAAAGAAAAGCACTGGTTAAGGGATCCTTCTCTACCACAAGATAGGGATTTGCGAATTAATCATAGAATTGTCATCCAATTACACCATTGAAATTATCAACCGTAGATAACAACAAGCTCTGTTATCCCAATCTTTCCGTACTTTGTTGTTAAATAAAACAGGCTCTTTATTTAATCTCTATCCATTAAACAACCTAGAACAAGCTCTCTAAATTTAATTCAATGGTTGCATTAAGATAAGAAAGATAGGTTGATCTAAGCAATAAACACACAAGCTCGGATTATTTAACTTAGGTTATATTCTCCAATTGCAATTTCTGATCACAATTTTGCTACTAATGATTAGAAATTCAAGACAATTACGGATCAAGATTTCTAGTCTAGCAATAGACAATATCAAGATTATATTCAGTTGGCCACCCAAATACAATCCAGCAAGCAATCATAAGCATTAGACATGGGAAAATACAAGCAACTTCAATTAGAAAATGGGATAACAACTTCTTGCACAATCAACTTACAAAAACCATATCAGGGGCTTTGAAATCACCCTCTACCAATTCAGATTCAGTTACACATGTTTAAGAACGTGGTAAATACAATACAACATGGAGACATTCCAGAAAATGAAAGGGAAGGAAAAAAACTTAGCAAATTTGATGTAATTCTCTTTGGATTGTAGTTCTTCATCTTTCCAAGCTTCCTTTCTCCTTCAAGAATCAAAGCAGATGAAAGAAGTCCGAGTCAGCAGCCTCATACCACGTTCTCCTACCTCTTAAGTATGAAATAAAACACCTAAAATGTGTTTTAAATGTGTACTCTTGCTACAGTGATACATGATATATGTGTCACGATATACAGACACACACATGCTAAGTGATATGTGGAATTACATTTCTACACTTCTCACACTGTTGTGATTACAACTTTCGGTACACTGAATGGATTCATAAACCGTAAATTTCTCCAAAAAGTAGACTTCGAGAGCTTTTCAACGGTATAGGATATGTCATCGGGTTCATTGTATATCAATACAATTAAATCCGAGAAGATGGTTGACTAGCAGAGGTGAAAATGAAGGGTTTAACTCCATTTTTGTGCAAGTTGCTCCAAAACTCCTACAAACATCAAAACCACACAAAAACATAAAAATACAAGGAATATAGCAAAGAAACATGGACGAATTGATATAAAAGTAATACATAAATAGACACCTATCAATAAGTGGTTAAGCGAATACAATTAATTTAAATATGACATATTTACCCATTTATGAAAACTAAAATATATTAATATTAATAATTTTATATTTTAAAAAATTAATATAAATAATAAACTTAAATCCAGATTTAATAATCATAAATAATAAATTACCTATTATAAAAAGAAATATCTATTTAAATATGGTAAAACCATATTATCTTGAATTAAATGTAAATTTATTTAAATAAAGTATATTTATATTTATTTATCTTACTTAAAAAAATTAAAATATTTTCAATATTCACAAAGCTGGTATTGTTGATCCGCGGGACACCAACATTTGGCGGAATAGCGAGTGTCTGTAAACATCTCCCATTCTAAGAAGATCGTCTTCTCATGATCTACATGATCGTGTAATTCTTTTTGGGAGATAAACAACCATTCGGCCATACGATGTCCAAAGAGATTTGGCCATCTGAAAACACAATAATAGTCTTGTAGATCGAGAGAATTCAGTCATGCTGGTTCCGGTGGTGTCGTTGGATATGCGATCCTAGCGGTGTGTCAGTGGCGGGGACGTTCCGCAGGTGGCGAGGAAGATAATTGTCTGATGATGAATGATAAATTATTGAAATAATTGTGCTATATATATAAGAGGGTGGTTTCGATATTTTAAAGTTTTGAGACATTTTGAAGAAAAAAAGTGATAAATTTTGACTTTTTATATTTAAACAGTTCACTTAAAAATAAGTGATTAGATAGAAAAATAAAACATTCTAAATTTTGTAGGCCTCTTAAATCTAAATGGATTGAGATATAAGTGGTCTAATTAAATGGGCCTTAAGTTCACTCAAATTAATATCCTTCGGCATTTGTTGAGTTTAGTTCATTGCCTGTGTTAAATATTAAAGTTTAAGAATAATGATAGATGTGTATCTAATATATGTTTGCTAAGTGAATAGTGTAATGATGTAATGAATTATGTGGTAGCTTTAATTTAATGCCATATCAATTAGGATACATAATTTTGAGATAGTTTTAATGTATGTATTACTAATCAAAGTTTAATTCAATAAACCAGCTCTTAACTCATTGTTTTCCTGATTCAATTCTATAAATTATTCATCATTTCTTTTTTTTCTTTTTTTTTAATAACATAGAAAATAGCTCTCAACTCTCTATTCTAATCTCTAAAGTTTCAACCTTAAACATACAGTTTTATTATTTGACTTAATTGTATATACAGATAAATATGCTCATAGAAGTACTAGTAATAAAACCATTATTCAATGTTTTGAAAACTTGAAAATGCTTGTAAAACTCTATAATAGAAAATGTCTTTCTTACCTACAGTAGTAATAATAATAATCTTTCAGACTTGGGTGGGGCTCCCATTTTTTTTCACCCTCAACACCCATTCTCACTACACCCTTATTAGAAAATTTAATATTATTTAATCAATTACTCTATACACCTTATGTAATACCAAAATAATCTTCAACTAAATCTCTTCTATTTTTATTTTTTAATATCTTTTCCAATTTTCCTCTGTGCATCCATGAAACCTTATGATGTTTTTCAGATGTATTGGTGTTTCATTGCAACTGATTGTCCTTCTTTCTTCGAGGCAAAAAATAAAATTCCCCGTATGTTATATATAAGTTTTTATTTCAACAAAGTTTCATCAATTGCTATTTATTTTTCGTCTTCATCAGACAAGATAAATGATCTATCTATACATTCCCTTGTTGAAAATATTTATATTCTGTCACCTGAAGCCATCATCTTGAGGTTAGAGGGAGCACCTTCGCAATGTTAATTGAAATATCTCTCCGTAAATCTTACAAACTATTCATCCACGAAATATCATTTGGAATTTATTCTTTTATAGTTATTCTTTAAATATCATCTATTCATGCATGCCATCATTCCGACAAAAAAAATATTTAAGAAATCTGAAGTAAACAAACCCATGGAACTAGCATATCAAGTTGCTGGGTCTCTTCCCATGAGTAGTGGAAAAAAGTAGGTATTTACCACGTTTCCGAAAAGAAACCTTTATTTTTTTTTTTCAATTTCTACTTCTAATTAACCGCCACCACATGCCTGCATGATTGATTATTAGTTTCAAATAATGAATGAAGAGTTTAGTACTTTTATTAACAAATGATTCTAATTAATTGCTTTGGTAGGCGTGAATGAAATCAGCTTATTAAATCATTAAGCAAAAGACAAATCAAGTGGAATTTATAGTTCTCCAAAATAATAAATAAGAGAAGAAAGGAATACTTGACTTATAATAAGAGATCTTCAAATTATAGGTTAGACTTCTTAGATTCCTTCCAAACTATTGTTTAACTCATCTTATATTCAAGGGACGTGAGATACTTTAATATAATTGGTTTTGTTTTTCGCAAATTTGTAAATTCACGAGTAAGCCAATTGCTACGAGTCCCCTGTACAATCCGTCTTCTTTGAGATAATTTCTTTTTAATTTTGTTAATCTTAAATCTGTCAGCAAATCATGAAGGAATCTTAAATCTTAAATCTGTTATCATTAACGTGCACTGCAAATTTCAGATTGTGTTTACTTATGAATTTTGCATTTTTTAATAATTAAAAAAGAATTTATTATTTAGAGAAATTTAGTTCAATTGTAAGAAAATAGTTTATCGTATTCAAAGCTTTATTTGTGGAACATAGGACATGAATTCTGAAAAAGGATCTTAAAAAACGAAAACAAAATTTAAGTTCAGTACTGAATTCCGAAAAATAATTTTTAAAAATGAAAACGGTGAGTCCATGACATCCATTAATTCCTTTTTTTTTTTTTGTTTTTTTGGTTAGTAACTACTAGTAATCTTAGTTTACTTTTTCCGGGTGCAGACGTGGATGCACGTGGCAGTGCCTGTTCTTCTTTATGCTTGTCAGAGGTTTATTGGAGCATTTAGATCAAATATCAAGCATGTTCAGATCGATCCTGAGGTTTTACAATAATCCTTTTCCCCCATCTGTCAATATTTATCTGAAAATTGTCTAGTATCTTGCACGTTTAATTAATATATACATAATGATGATACGTTGCAATGGTTTTTTTTATTTTTTTTTGAATATTGAAGAAAACTGCTCTACTTTTGGAAGGCGTCTTAGCATACATATCAGAACCTGAGGGATTCATGTACTAGAGTGGGCAGAATATTTTTGTTAAGTATGCTAAATTCTCTATGTTAGAAATTCAGATGTCACTGTTACACATTCTGACACTAATTTGTAGAATTTTGATGTCGTATATTATAAATAACTTAACAAAAGTTTGCTACAATGTACATAACAAAGGTGAATAGCTTGATGTTTTATTTAATAAGCAACAGCACGTACATCACTATAGAAGTACCTAACGATGGAAGTATTCCACTGAGAAAATAATCTATATAGTACACAATATGAAATGACCTTTATATAGGCATTACATCAAACCACTTAACCATGAATATAGGACCACTACTAACCACCACTTATTTGAGATATTATATAGGAACTAATCCCTAATTTGTAGTGACTAATTCAATTATAATTACAACAACCTCACTTCCTAAAAAATAGGTCTAAACTTATCCTAACATTCCCTCCCTTAAACTGAATGTTTTCAAAAATTCAATTTAACAAATATAGACATAATCTCTCTCAAATTGGATGCTCCAACATTAACTATTATCTGTAAAACAGATTTCTGTTACATTTTGTAAAAACAGACCAATGCCAACTTTGCCATGCAAAAACACGGTTTCTTCTTGGGTATTCTCAACCAAATCTCAAGTCTTCTTTCTCATTGTAGCCTGCAGTGTCTACTTTCACAACAGATTATTGCATCTGCAAAAGACCTTGGCTTAAGTTTAACCCATAGCTAATCTGCATAACCACACCTTGAAGAGAACGCATCTCTTTCCTTGATCTGTCTCAGGCTAGCTCCTCTAACCTCACTTTGTAGATCATTTGACTGTCTCCTTGATCTGTCACTTTTGCAAATCACCTAACAAAGACTGGTTATCAGATTCATCACAGTTGTTTCACCTTTACTGTCAAATATATAGCTATGCAATACTTCATGGACTGTCTTATTGAACTTTCTATCATAATACTCAAGACCTTTTTTTATATTCTCAACCGCTTCATTGACTTTCTTGTTGCAAAGCATCTCGATGTTGTTTGCTAACAGCATAATCTTCAAAAATCTTTGACATGTCCATTGTCTTTGGTTTCCATCTTGATGAACTTTGACCATCAAGACCCCTCATATTTCCCTCGAAATTAGTGGCTTTCTCCTCCGCCCTTCAAGCTCTGCATATTAGTAGAGTTACCCCTCTTGTGTCTCTCTCATGTGGCTCTAAATATACACCAAGACGCTGCTATGATCATCGAATGTGAGACTCAACACTCTCATCACATTGGGCACTATGGTATGGCTCTGATACTACTGTTGAAAATTCAGATGACACGGTTACATACTCTGATACGAATATGTAGAATTCTAATTGATGAGCACTTAAATATGCATGTTTAATAAGAGTTTAGTTCATCATATTGCATTAATAGTGTCATTAAATTTCTCAACTTAAGCATATTTGTAGCATTTGCATCTTTGGAATTAATTTCTCTTAATTTTGGTTTTGTTACAGGTTCGGTAAAATGGGCATAACTCTCTATTTATAGATCAGAATGGTGCAATTCTTAATGCTTTGGAAAGCTGATTTAATTGTCTACAAGATTGCATTTCACAAGAATCATCAAATTCGGGCTCTTAGTGGACCAAAATTGGGCTTGAATTGAACCTATCTACAGTCTCGGCCCAGTCTGACCAGGTCTCAGTATTTGAACCGTATCTCCCAAAATACGTATCCAAATTGTGCAAATCAATATGTTCTAGAAAGCTGAGAGAAATATTTACAACTTTCATGAGGACATGTGATTAAAATTCACAACGTTTCGATGTCAAAATTGATGGTCAAAGTCGGTGCCTAATGATCCCAATTGTCAAAGATATTTACAACAATATTTGACAATTATGCCCTTGTAATTTGACAAGTTTGCCCCTGGATGTATCTATAAATAGAGGTGCCTTGTGATCCATTAGGGCATCTTGGCCTTGGCTGGAACATTTTGGCTTTGGCTAGGATCTTGTATTGTGTTTTGTGTGTTTATGTATTAATGAATTTCCTTTTTCTTGCATTTTATTTTCTTTCTATTATAATGTTCTTCTAATTTCTCTCTTGCTAAGGTGAAAGGGTGAAACCCTTGATATGAGAATAAGGATTCTCTAACCCTTAATATGTGCTTAATAATCTTAATCTTATAATGCTTATTCAATATGATTTATATTTATTTTCTTAATCAATCTTGACACCACTCGTAAAGTGGAGGTCTTGATCCATTGTCGACAAACCTTGGCACATCAAATGCTTGGATCCTTTCTAGATGATGTATGGTTCTTCCTTACCGACACGAATCTAGTTAGGAACCTTGATTTGTTGTAGACATATGATGATTGGACTATGGTATGCTTGAACCCATTTATCAAGAAGTTGATTAAATATTTGGTAATGAAACAAATATAATTCATGATAACTTAAAATGGGCTAAAATTATCCTTATTTGAAATTATCAAGGGCGGGATCACACTACCCTTTAGCCTTCATTGTTATTGTTGTTTAAATTCCTCTGTATTTTAATTATTCTATGTTATGAACTTTTATTTTTTACATATTGGTAGGTTCTACCACCTTATGAAATTGTTCTTTAATTTACTATGGTTGGTTATACCACCTATTTCCATGGATGGTTTTACCTCCTCTTGCTTTTTGTTTTATATTTGAATGGTCGGTAATACCACCTACCATCTTACATGCTTATTGATATTATCATGTCACCTCTTTGAATCATCTATATCACATTTATTTAGCTTATAATTTGTAACGCTTAAATTCCCTTCCTCGTGGATCGACCCCGGTCTCACCGGGTTTTATTACTTCGACACTCATATACTTGGGAGACAATCCTTTTTCGGATGTGTCAAGTTTTTGGCGCCGTTGCTGGGGAAGGTAAAAATTGGCGTGCAAAATTGTAAGTATTCTCTTTTCTCATCTTAGATCTAAATTTTTTTATTTTTGTGTGTTCATCTTTTCCTCTGCTTTCTTCTCTCTTCTTGCATGAAAATTTGGTCACGAACATCTAGTGGTAGACTTGTTAGAAAAACATCATCTTCCTTAGAAAACATGGCCAACAATCATAAGGAAATATTCACGGATGAAGGGGACAACCGTTCGCAACAAAATGATCAAAACCAAAGAAGAACCCTCAAAGACTACATGAATCCGGTAAGGACTAGTGCACCATCTTGTGTAGTTTCTCCTCCAGAGTCAATCCATTTCAATTTCAAACCAAGTTTTGTTCGACTTCTACCCACTTTTCATGGCCCCCCCCCACCCCCCCCCCTGACATGCGAGCAACCCATATTCGCACTTGAAACTCTTTGAAGAGGGTATGTAGCTCCTACACTGACCCAAATTGTAGCATAAACACCATTAGGTTAAAGCTTTTTCCTTTTTCTTTAAAAGATAAAGCTAGAACATGGCTACAAATTTGAGGTCGAATTCCATCAGTTCATGGGATGAGATGAAGCAACAATTTTTGAAAAAATTTTTTCCTACCCATAGAACAAATTCTCTTAAAAGACAAATTTCTGATTTCTCTCCAAAACAAGGGGAAACCCTTTACCAATGTTGGGATAGGTATAAAGAACTACTTAATACCTGTCCTCACCATGGGTTTGAAACTTGGAGAATAGTTGCATATTTCTATGAAGGGTTAACACCTCAAGATAGGCAACTAGTGGAATTAATGTGTAATGGAGAATTTAAAGAAAAAGACCCTGAGGAAGCACTCGACTTCCTAGATTTTGGCAGAAAAGGCACAAAATTGGGACACTGCTAGCACCTATGAGGTACCAAGCAAGGCCCAAACCTCGACATCCAATAGAGGTATTACAACCTTAGGGAAGACCATGACCTTCAAGCCAAATTCGCATCCCTAGCTAGAAAAGTCGAGGCTTTAGAGATGAAAAAGAGTGGTCAATTGAAATCTATTCAAGAAAAGATGTGTAACATTTGTGATGACAATGACCATTCTACTGATGATTGCCCAACTTTGCCTGCCTTTAGGGAATGTCTCCATGAAGAAGCCAATGCCTTGAACACTTTTAAAAGGCCAAATCACAATCCATATTCAAAAACCTACAATCCTGGTTGGAGAAATCATCCAAATTTTAGCTGGAAAAATGACAATCATGCACAATCTTCACAAGTCCCTTTTCAAGCACAACAAAATTTTCAAAATTCTCATGATCATGCATATGCTCCTCCTTCTAGGAATGACCTTCAAGAAACATTGCATTCATTCATTACAAAGCAAGAGACTTTCAATAGCCAAACTGCTCAAACATTAGCAAAGTTCGTCAGAAACTCTTGCAAAATTTGCATCTACATTTAGCATCCAAGAGAAGGGTAAATTTCCTTCTCAAACATTGCAAAACCCCAAAGATCAATCTAACTCAAATGCAGGAAGTTCAAGTAAACATTACTTTGACCAAGCCAAGTCAGTCATGACCCTTCGCAATGGTAAGATGTTTGAAAAACACATTCCTGACCCTTGTGAGAAAGAAGAAGAATCGATCTCTAAAGGGCAGGAAGAGGTTGCCAAACCAACACCTAGCGAAGAAGAAACCATATCCTCATCTGTGCCTCCATTTCCTCAAGCATTAGCCACACAAAAGAAGCAAAATCACAATTCTGAAATCTTTGAAATTTTCAAACAGGTAAAGGTCAACATTCCCTTGCTTGATGTGATCAAACAGGTACCTTACGCAAATTTTTTGAAAGACTTGTGCACTGTGAAAAGAAAACTGAATGTGAAAAAGAAGGCCTTTCTAGCTGAGCAGGTAAGTGTTATTCTTCAAAATAATAATACTGTGAAATATAAGGATCCAGGTTGTCCTACAATTTCATGTGTTATTGGAGACCATAAAATTGAACAAGCTTTACTTGATCTTGGTGCTAGTGTGAATTTGCTTCCATACTCGATTTTTCAAAAACTCAGTCTAGGTGAGTTAAAACCAACTTCTGTGACTCTTTTGCTTTCTGATAGATCAATTAAAGTACCAAGAGGAATAGTAGAAGATGTGTTAGTTCAAGTCGATAAATTCATTTACCCAGTGGATTTTATCATTTTGGACACACAACCAGTGGAAGTAAGCAATTCAATTCCTGTTATTTTAGGGTGTCCATTTCTAGCTACCTCTAATGCTTTGATTAATTGCAGGAATAGAGTCATGAAGCTACTTGTTTGTGGGGAACATGACATTGGAACTGCACACATGTTTTTCAAGATGTGCAAAACAACCATATGGAAGAGAAGATGAATGAGGGTAGGCTAATATGATCGAATCATTGTGGAAGATCACAATCTAAAAAGGGAGGGTTCTTCTTGGACCCGTTGGAAACTGTTAGTAAAATTCGTTAGAATCAAGTATGGAACTAGAACATGATCTTTCTAATATGTGTTCTTTACTGGATTGTGCACAGGTGTTGGCAAAAGGCTCAAAATCAAGATTTGAAGAATTGGGGCAGATGAATGAAAGCAAGGAAGATGAAGCTCCCAAGCTAGAATTGAATCCCTTACCTGAAGGACTGAAATATGCATATCTTGGGAAGAATCAGACATATCCGATGGTAATTTCTTCATCCCTCATATGCGAGCAACAAGGTAAGTTGATAGAAGTGCTTAAAAGGCATAAAAATGCAATTGGGTGGACTTTAAAAGATATAAAAGGCATTAACCCTTTAATTTGCACACATAGAAGACATTTAGAGGAAAATGCCAAAACATCTCAACAACCTCAAAGGAGATTAAAATCCACAATGAAAGAGGTCCATTAGGGCTGAATTTCTCAACTACTTGATGTGGGAAATTATATCTATCCTATTTTCTGATATTAAAGTGGGTAAGCCTACACAAGTAGTAACAACAATCTGGCCTTACAGATTTTAAAAGAAAGGGTGAATTATTGCTCGACACCACCAACCCACCCCCCGCGACCCCCCAAACCACCCATATATTGCCAACTCGTGTCTCATCTAGTTGGAGGATGTGCATTGTTTATAGAAAATTAAATGCTGTCACTAGAAAAGACCATTTTCCCTTACCCTTTCTTGACCAAATTCTTGAAAGAGTAGCAGGAAACCCCTACTACTGCTTTCTTGATGGATACTCAGGCTACTATCAAATCCCCATTGCACTTGAAGACCACGAAAAGACCACATTCACGTGCCCCTTTGGCACTTTTGCATTTAGGAGAATGCCTTTTGGACTTTGTAATGCCCCAGCCACTTTTCAAAGATGCATGTTAAGCATTTTCAGTGACATTGTTGAGCATTGTTTAGAAGTTTTCATGGATGATTTAACTGTCTTTGGAAACTCTTTTGATAATTGTCTTGAAAATTTAGAAAAGTCGCTAAAATGGTGGTGTAGAAAAAGGGTCTTATTTTGAATTGGGAAAAATGTCATTATATGGTCACTTCAGGAAATGGTTTTAGGTCTGTGTGGTCTTCTAAAGGAATTGAAGTGGATAAAGCAAAAGTGGAATTAATTTCCCATTTGCCTCCAACAAAAATAGTTAAAGAGGTTCGTTCATTCTTAGGGCATGCTGGATTTTATAGGAGGTTCATAAGAAATTTTAGTGCTATATCTAAACCTCTTTGTAACCTCTTAATAAAAGATACTTCCTTTGAATAGACTCAAGAATGTCAAAATGCCTTTGATACACTAATTGGACTTTTAACAACTGCTCCAATTTTGCAATCTCCTGATTGGTCCTTGCCTTTTGAATTGATGTGTGATGCAAGTGACTATGCCGCTGGTGCTGTCTTAGGACAAAGAAAAGAAGGTAAGCCTTATGTAATATACTATACAAGTAGGACTTTAAATGATGCACAAATGAATTACACAACAACTGAGAAAGACCTACTTGCAGTAGTATTTGCATTGGACAAATTTCGATCTTATTTAATTGGCTCTCCAACAATTGTTTACACTGACCATGCAGCTGTGAGATATTTAATGACTAAACAGGATGCAAAACCTAGCTTGATACGGTGGATCTTATTGCTCCAAGAATTCAACATCACAATAAAGGATAAGAAAGGAGCCGAAAATGTCGTTGCTGATCATCTTTCAAGACTAACGACAGAGACATTAATTGAAACTTCATCTATCAATGATTCTTTTCCTGATGAATTTTTATTTTCCGTTGCTACTGTACCTTGGTTTGCTAATATTGTAAATTTTCTTGCGACATGGAAAATGCCACCTCATTGGAAAGCTCAAGACAAAAGAAAATTTTTAACCGAGGTGAAAAATTTTTACTGGGATGATCCGTATCTTGTCAAATATTGTCCGGATCAAATAATAAGAAGATGCATACCCGACAATGAG
>SNVD02000786.1:0-13589 GCA_013180625.2 Boswellia sacra | reverse complement strand
CAATTGAAGAAAGCAAATAGAGAGAAAAAGAGAGGGCTGGAAACGGTTTTTGGTAGAGACAAGAAAAAGAAATAATATTTTCTAGAGTTCTCCCATGCTTATATAGATAAGGATTGAGGTGAAATTCCAAGTTAGCCCTTATACTTACTAACATCTTCCAATTTCATTCTCCAAGATTACTTATCAATATATATATCATTTAGACACATATATGCATAAATAAATACACACTTTAAGGCATATAAAGGCATATTTATTCACAAATTTTTGAGGTATTACAAGAATAATTTGACAATCTCTAGGTATTATCTGAGCGTATGTGTCCGAACTTTTACTAACTTTTCAATGTCAGGTAGAGCACTTGGAGTATGCAACGAGTAACTATGTACCGACTTCTTATACACCCAATTAGAGATCAATTAGCAGTACAGATGTGTTGTAGCTCAGGACAAGGCACTTGTATGCCTTTTGATAGCGTTTGGTTATTTATTTATTTTCCTATGGTGAATATGGATGTAGAGTATGAAGGGACTTGGACATTGAAATTTTAATGTCCCATAACGGTTTAGAAATTTTTATTAATAAATTTTTATAGACTAATAATTTTAATTAAATACTATTCACATGAAGTTCACGTAGTATACATCCCCTTTGAGTAATGCTAAACTTACAACATTCATACAACCTAAATTCTACAATATGACTTGGCAGCTTACATGATGAAAATTCACTGGAGGAGGAAAAAAATAAAAATGGATGAAAGAAATTATATCTCCAATAGAATTGTGCCACTTAAGCTACCACATGACTTTGTAAAGTTTATGTTGTACGAATGTTGTAAGTCTAACATTATTGATATTCACGATCCTCCTTATGTTTAGCCAATGTGAGATTTGGTTGCACACCTAACAATCTTCCTCTCAAACAAAGGACAATAATCCTTTTATGTCTAGCCAATGTGGGACTTTGGTTGCACACCCAAAAATCCTCCCTCCCATCAAACAAAGAACCACATTATTGTGATATTTTTTCAGGCCTCCCCTCAAACAATCATCCATCTGTCTACTCCACCGAGGTCAACTACTTATCTTCACCGTAGGCCAGCAACATGTCTGTCCATAAAGTTCTAAAGTACCCCTTACCTCAAAAGCCCACTCTATCAAGACGCCAAATAGAGCCCAACCACGGATGCAATCGTGAACTTAACGGGGGCCTACCACCTTTGTTCAACATTCCGATAATCCCCTTCATGTATTCTCTTAGCTAAATCTGGGTCTGGGCTTTGATACCACTTGTTAGCCCAAAACTCCACATGAGTCTGGTCTTGGTATGATATTGTCTACTTTGAACCTAAGCCCACATAAATTTACTTTTAGATTCATTAGTATTAGTCCTTTTAGGATTATGGATATCTTAAAACTCCATATTAATATAATATTGTTCGCTCTAGGACTAAGCCTGTATGGATTTGATTTTAGATTCTACCCAAAAAGCCTCATATCAATTAAGAACTTGTCTATATTTATATGTCTATGATTCTCCTCATCTCTAGCTAATGTGAGACTTTGATTGCATGCCCAACGTACTCCATGAATGCTTCTAAATACCATATATATACTTGTTATATTTCATTAAAAGTTAAATTGTTACTTTCTTTAGAAAAAATAATTTGTAAACAAAAGTTGAACACGAATTAAATTGCTTTCCTCCATAAATCTTTGTCTCATCGAGGTAAAGCTTTTTCAAAAGAAATCTTTGCACCTGTAGCTAGGGAACGCAAGTAAAAGAATACCATAGTACAGTACAACCTCTTAGAAATAATCTCTTTCTTATCTTCTTCCTTTCCCATTCCAACTAAATTAATATTGAAACTTGCTTTATCCATAAACTCAAAATATAAGTTCTGCTAATTATTTCGTTTGCGACAAAGAAAGCACTTAGAGGAGACAAACTCAAAATATAATTTCTATTAACTATTTCGATTGGAAACAAATAAGGCACATTAAGGGAGATTTTTTCAACGTGTTTATGTTTTGTTTCATACCCAAGGGAAAAAAAATTAGGTTTAGAAAGTGGGAATTTTTCTTGGTATGTTGTATTCTGATAAAATAACTAATATTGTTAAATTGAAAAATTAGCCTTTGAATAATTATCAATTTAATAGAATAATTAATAAGCCGCACATTTTTCTCTATGATGCTTAATTAGTTGAATTAATGCTCATCCACAAGTCGTGGTCATGGTAGTGAAACAAGAATTAACAATGCCTTGAATCCTTAGCCATCTTAAATTTATATCTAAATCATAAATTCAAAGTAATAAATACGTGTGCAATTAATCAATTTTCTATGAACTAGTATCTAAAATTTGTTTGTGTATGATTATGCTGTAATCTTAGATTAATATTGAATTTTTAGAGATATACAATATTTTACATTTATTACTTTATAGAGATTATAAATTTTATTTTTTATTATTTTTGTTTTAATTCAATAGATTAAGAAAATTTGAATTTTGGAAATGTTGAATGGTAATTGTGCTATTTTGTTCAAAATTTGTTGACTTAAATTTATAAGTAATGGAAGGTATTGTAAATGGTTTAGTAGCTTGTCCATTTTGGCATTATAGGATATCACAGTTTTGTTCATAAACTTTATGTAACACCCCAACTTTAGGAAGTGGCCATGACCTTAATGTGTTTATAATATAAGTATATGTTAATGTGTCTGTATGTGTGTCTAAGTAGTATGCTAATAAATTAAATCTTGGAGGATGTAATTGAAAAACTATGAACTTAGAGGCCTAAATTGGAATTGTGCATGTGTGATTATTATATAAAGGGCTAAGGGTAGATCATTCTAGAGAATTCAATCCCTCCTCTTCCATAAAAGCACCCAACTCTCTCTCTCTCTCTCTCTCTTTCTCCCCCTCAATTTTGCCAAGGATTTAAGAAGAAGAAGGAAAAAGTAGGAAGTAAAGAGGTAAAACTCACATCCTTTCTTCAAGCTCTAGCTACTGTGTATGCAATTATATTATGGATTATTGTAGTTTGTGGTATTTTATGTTATGTATATGCTGAAACTTACTAGGAAACATGATTTGTGATGAGATATGAAAGATTTAAGAGGATGGGACGATGCTGGGAAGTTAGAAATGATGTTTGAGCTTAAATCCTGCAGGACTTTTGTACTGAACAGTCTTGAGTCTGAAAATTCTTAAAAATTCTAGGGTCACTTTTTAGTTCTAAAATTTTTAAAGGCTAAACTAGACATGTCTAGGACTATGTAGAATTTTGAATCACTTGGAAATTCAAAACATGCAATTTTTTGTGAACTTTTGAATCTACTAAACTAAAATATGATATCCCCTGTTTCAAAACAGAGTATGGGGAACGAATTTTATATGAGAGACTTATCTTTCATGAAAATCACTCATTTTTGGTGTGCAAGACCCTGAAAATGTTTCCTTTTAAACTGAAAAATTTCATAGTTTTTGGAGCTTTGTACAAATTGTTATGATTTTTTAAAATTGGGTTTGTAAAACTAAAAATTTCAACTTTCATAATAGTGTAAGCATAATAATTGCTTTTGACTGAACTGAACTTATTAAAAAGTTGTGATTTTTGAAAGGATTATTCTTATATGTGTCTTTTACTAGTCTGAAAATTGTTGTAACAATTTGATCGTTGGTTGGGTTTATATAAATTTTCAAAATCATATTGCTTAGTTTAAAAGGCCACCGGATAGGAATTGTATATGGACAAAACTAAGTGATTTTGAGGGAATATGACCTCATTTTGTTCTAAAAACTTGAACAAGACATCTTATATATGTGTGTAAATGATGTCTACAAATTTGTATAGATTTTGGGATAAGCGTTAATGTCCTAAAAATCATCCAATTGAGAGTGTATAGGATTGAGTCAGTAAAAGATTTACTTTCTGCTATTATGTGATAATCCTTAAAGGAATTTATTTTTATGATTCCTAGGTCAAAATAAGGATTCTATAGGGGAATTTGATCAGGTAAGTGAGCTAAACTTGTTTTGAGTTCATAATAGACTTGTTGTTGTTATGAGGTATGTGTTGTGCCATATATTTTTGCGAATATGAATGTTATGTTTGATTCACATATTGTGCTTGTGATGAGATTGGAAGCTTGATTATGAGCTTGTACTTATGAATTTGTGTGGTGGCATTTATGGCTTCTAAAGGAACCGATTTTGCCTGCAACCGAATCAAGCCAGCCTAGCTGCCCTTGTGCTCTTCTATGAACTCTAGTGACACAGTAACCGCTTTTGTTTGTCCAGCTCTCTGGTGACTCTCTAACAACTCCTAGGACGATACCTACAAAAGGTACTTCTATGCCCAAGTCAGGATTCCAACCAATGGAAATCAAACAGTATGAATAAGCAGAAAAACAAGGGAGTTCTAGAGAGAGAAAACTGAAATAAGGTTGAGTTTACTGTTCTATCCCCTGTATGGAGCTCGATAGGAGCTTATATCCTGGGCCCATCTCGAGCTTCACACTCTTACCGTCATCACCTTTGTTGTGGCTGCCTCCAGCTGAGTTATCTTCATTTTCTAGAATGGCTTCTCTGCAAAGTTCAAGGTCACATCCCCCTATGCTTCTCTCAACTTGTATTTTATTTATAGTCCACTGTACAAAGTCGACTGCCTCTATAATCAGATCTTCTCCAGCTTGCATCTGCCAGTCTCTTTTTGTACTGCTTCCAAGGCCTTGGATCTGCTTCCTTGCTATTTTTCTCTCACACACGTCAAACTCCATTACTGCCCATCTCCCTCTCTTTGCTTTTCTTTCATCATGGTACAGTTGGGTGATGAGTTAGGCTTGAGGTCTCAATTGACTTTGAATTACAATAATTGGCTGGGCATCACTTGATGAAAATCTTGAGCTTGGTTGGGCACTACTTGTTGAAAATCTTGAGCTAAGTTGAAGTCTTTGGGCTGGGCTTAGAGGCCTGATTTCACCCCTTTATCTGCCCCCTTTTTTGGACATGGGCTTAATTGAGCCAAAAGGCGTGCAAAAAATTAGTCTTTTTGTCTTTTGGCCCTTTGAATCCTTGGACAGTCTATAACCCCTTTTACTCTCGTAAATTATCTCTAAAAAACCTTAGAATGCCAAGTTTAAGACTTCTTATATGCCCCATGTTAGGGCTCGACAAGGTTTACTGACTCTCAAAAAAGATTTTTTAACACTCCAGTTTTTTTATAAAGGTATGCCCAATTTGGGGTCCTTTGTTTACCTGTTTTCCTTCTATTCGCCCATATTTCACAAGGGCTTATCTCCTAGTAACCAATTTGCTTCTCTTGCAACTAGATGCTTAAACCCTGTTAAAGATGCCCCCAAGACTTTCGGCACTCTGCAATCTTTCCCACCCCCATTTAAGTACTACTATAATCTGTGTCCTTGTTCTCAAATGCCCTCAAATACCTTAGACCCTACAGGGACCTCTAGGTTTGGACACTCACTAGTCTTATTCCCTTTTGTTCCTAAATACTTGGGGTCTTTCTAAGTCCCCCCTTAATTTAGGCACCAAGTATTCTGATTTCTCTTGTCCCTAAACCCCTTTGAATTGGGCACTTAGTATTTTGATCCTTTTTGTTTCCAAATGCTTTGGACCAGACTAAGGTCTCATTCGATTTGGACATTTGATACCTTGATCCCTCTTGTTCCCAAATGCTTTGGCTTTGATAAAGGCCACCTTTGATTTGGGCATTTGGTATTATGATCCTCCTTATTCTCAAATGCTTTAAACTTAAACAAAGTCCTTTTTGATTTGGGCATTTAGTATTCTGACTCTTCTTGTTCCTAAATACTTGAGACCTGACAAAGATTCCCTTTGATTTGGACATTCAGAACTCACTCAGAATCCCAAATACTTTGGTTCCGATAGGAACCCTTTGATTGGGCACTCAAAAATTATTTAGAACCCCAAATGCTTTGGTTTCGATAGGAACCCATTGATTTGGACATTCAAAACTCCAATGCTTTGGTCCTGATAGGAACCCTTGATTTCGGCATACAGTCAACAGTAAAGAAATTAACTAGCAACCATTTTCACATAATTTTTGTACAAAAGACTCTATTTCATTTCCCTTGGGACAATCTAAACCATGTTTGTCTTCAGTTATGATTATAAAAAAAAAGTTTCTACACACAATTTCTCGTATTACAGTCATACAAAAAGCTTCATATATGACTTCCCCAAGGCACAATATATGCAACTCATATCAAGTATAGTATTTTCTAAGTTAAAAAGTGTCCTAAGATTCAAAAATTTGTCTGATCTGCTCAAATGGAAACGAGACAAACTTTTTTGATATGTCAATGCCTCTGTCTGTCCCTGTTAGGTTGAAAATCATAAACTGCTGCATAGGGCTTTCCTTTTCTATAGAGCTAGGCAGAAAAGCAGAAATCTCCGATCACATTCCACGATTAGATGTTTAGATTCATTGGAAACTACGGGTATCCATTCTTCTCCCTTGGCTATGATCTCATCTCATCCATCTTTCTTGCGCCCTTCCGAATCAAATAATAATGGAATTTGGTTCTAGTCCTCATCGCATTTTTAAAAGCACCAACTGCCGCCTCCGAGTCATACTTTTTCACCTGACTAAGCTCGTTGTTGAACCTGGCTATGAACTCTTCCAACTTCTCTCCTTGAGCTTGTTTCAAGGAATAGAGGTCTGTGATGGTCCTCGGTTGCCTTCTGTTCTTGAGGTACTGAGAGAGAAACACCTGTGCTTGCTCGCTGAAGTTAGTAATTGACCCTGGTCTTTAGCCCCTTATTCTCCTGATTTCAACTTGGTAGGAGACAAATGGGTTTACAAACTGAAATTAAATAATGATGGAACCATAAATAGACACAAAGCCAGGTTGGTAGCCAAAGACTTCCACCAAACTCCAAGGGTTGATTACAAAGAAACCTACAGCCCTATGGTAAAACCTGGAACAATAAGAGTGATTCTTACACTGGCAGTAGCTAAAACTTGGAAGGTGAGGCAGTTAGACATCAATAATGCCTTCTTAAATGGAAATCTGGAGGAATTAGTGTATATGGCATAACCTAAAGGCTATGTTGATCCTTCAAAACCATCACATCTATGCAAACTCCACAAAGCACTCTATGGACTTAAGCAGGGCCCATGAGCCTGGTTTGACAAGTTAAGAAATACACTTCTGAATTGGGGATTCACAAACTTCAAATCTGATTCTTTCTTTTTTATTTACAAGGAAAAGAAGACTTTAATCTTTGTTCTTGTTTATGTTGATGACATTATTGTAACAGGAAATAGCTCACAAGTTGTTCAATGCCTTATCTCGAAGTTAAACAAAATATATGCTTTCAAAGACCTTGAGGAATTGCATTATTTTCTTGGCATAGAAGTAAGAAGAGGTACCAATGGAATGTACCTAAACCAGTCCAAATATGCATCTGACTCGTTGAAGAAGCTCAAACTTGAACACCTGAAACCTTGTCTCCCTCTTGCTATGATCAACAAAAAGAATCCTCAGAAACTCAGAACCTTTTCAGAGCCCACTCATTAGAAAAGCATTGTAAGGGCCCTACAATACCTCACTTACACCAGGCCAAACATAGCCTATAATGTCAATAAGCTTAGTCATTCCTTCCAAGCTCCCAAAACAGTGCAGTGGCAAGGTGTAAAGAGGATTCTGAGATACCTCCAAGACACAAAATTCTTTGGCCTTCACATCAAGCCATGTGATAGCATAAACATCAATGGATTTTCTGATCGGGCCAACAATACAAAAGATAGAAAATCCATTGGAGGTTATTGCATCTTCTTGGGTGAAACTTTTGTATCATGGCAATAAAAAGAGCAGTCTGTGGTTTCCAGATCAAGTATAGAGTTAGAATATCGAGCCCTTGGTTATGCTGGTGCTGAAATAACCTAGTTAGAATCTCTCCTTTCTAAACTTCATTGTCAACCTTCTCAGTGTCCAATTGCTTGGTGTGACAATATCAGTGCTGGTGCCTTAACTTCTAACCTAGTGTTTCATGCAAGAACCAAACACATAGAAATTGACATTCACTATGTGCGTGACATAGTACTTCAAAAGCTTCTGGATGTGTGTTATGTTCCTTCATGTGACCAAGTTGCTGACTGCCTCACCAAACCATTGACATCACCACAATTTCAAAATTTTAGAAGCAAACTTGGAGTCATCGAGCTACCCTCCAGTTTGAGGGGGGATGTAAAGATAGCTCACTATGTACAACTGGAAGGATAATTAGTGGTACTAGACTTTGTTTCTAATCTAGTGTTTAGTTTCTTATTATACCTTTTTCTAAACAAGTCTGTGAGGGCAGTTAATTCCTCTGTTTTAGGACATTGTAGTCTATGCCATGTGTCCTAGTTTCATTGGTTTATGTAATTATTTCCTTGTTAGCCAACATTTGGCAACTAGGTTGCAACCTCTCTTTTGCTGCATATAAATAGAAGCTTATCCTCACAGCAGCCATTTGAGCTAAGTGAGCTGAGCAGTAAACTTTTCCAAAAAATTCAAGTTTTATCCATCTTTGTACGAAGCTGAAGTGTCCGATTTGTCTCAAGAAGAGCTAGAAGAAATCAGGATACTTCACACAAGTGATACTGTGATTGATAGAGAGAATGATTCAATCGAGTTGAAGCTTGTGAAACTTTGCCTCGAAAGGAACATACCTTACTTGGGAATATGCAGAGGGTTACAAGTCTAGAATGTTGCATATGGAGGTACCCTTTACGAAGACATAGAGAAGGAACTCTCGAAGAAGTGCCCTGAAGAGCAGAGATTTGTTCCACATGGATTATGATAATTATGATGGGCACGGACATGTGGTGAGAGTGGTAGAAAACACAACTTTGTATGATTGGTTTAAGGATTCTTTGATGGACGAAAAAATGGAAATTTGGGTCAATAGTTATCACCACCAAGGTGTGAAGAGATTAGCTCAACGTTTTGTGCCTATGGCTTTTGGTCCTGATGGATTGATTGAAGGGTTCTATGATCCAGATGCTTATAATCCTGAAGAAGGGAAGTTTATAATAGGACTCTAATTTCATCCAGAGCCAATGAGGAAGCCTTATTCGGATGCATTTGGCTATCCAGGATGCCCATCTGCTTATCAGGTTTATAGTTATCCAATATTATAATTTTTTGTTTTTTAAGTGAAGATACAAATAATAGAAAAATTAATTGAATAATGTACTCTATTTTGGGCTAAATGTAAATTTTTGCAGCAATTTGCGAAGGCAGTGATTGCTTATCAGAAGAAGCTTAATACTTCAAATTGTGTCCCAAGGCCTCCAAATCTCAACCAAGAAATGGAGAACAAAAGGAAATTGTAATCCGGAGTTTCTCATAGGCAAGAGATATGTACATAAACGGCCGTGGGATGAATCCATCAAAAGAATCTGAACTTGAAGCAGGGGCATATTTTCTTGAGGTACATACGTACACATACACATGTAAGGATTAGACAAATTACTTGGATGGCATTTATATAATTCTTTATCAATTTCTTTATTACGGTCAAACACAGCTTTGAATTTTCAACATGAGAAAAGGCTGAAGCAAATGGGTGCGACAGTCAGGAATGCAACTTCCTACATGGAGAAATTGAAGTTGAATGAGGCAAGAGAAAGATTCGCTCGGAACGTGATATGGAAGACTGTCAGCAGAGCAGTTATCTGATCTCTTGTCCTTCGACTTGATGATGGGCCAGGTATCTTCAGAAGTGCTTGAAAAAAAAACTCAATGGATTTGTCCATGACTTCTTATAACGATGGGGCCCAAATCAGAGATGATGGTGAGAGTTACGTGGTGAAAAGACGGCCTCATGGCACGTCTATGAACTTGGAACAAGATCCTGGAAACTTTCCACTCCAGGATTTTGGTGTCATGCTTTATTTACTAGTCAAGTTTGTTGAAGGCTCACAGGAAATTGCACTTGGTGGAAATCAAAGTCTCCTGTGTCTCCTCTTTATGTAATTTGTTTCGTCTAGCTCTTTTAATTTGTTTTATTCAACATCGGTTGGTTGGGCCTCTTGTGGTCCATAAATAATATGAATGCTTTCTTATCGTTATTTACTTAATTTTCTTAATTTACACATTTAACGAGTAAAGATATTTTAATGAAGAAGAATAATATTACTCTTAAAAATTATATATACAGACTTATATATACAAACTAATGGTACATCACTCATTTTTTCACATGTTATTATCATTCATTAAATAAGTAAATTTTGTATATTTATTATTCTAATTATCTCATAATATATTAGTTTGTATGCAAGAGTTTGTATAAGAAGTTTGTAAAATTAGTATTATTCAATTGATTTTACTAAAATATTTACAAAATTTATTTGTTAATAACTTCATATTATACAAGGTTTTAGCTCTCTCGTCTCACTTTTATGGAAGTTGGCTTTTATTCGAAATATGTGGGATGAGATGTGTAGTTAATAATAATAATAATAATAATAATAATACTAATATTTGTCATCCAAAAGTCCTAATCTTTTTTATAAAAAATCATATTTATATAACCAAAAAGATTTAAGAAACAAGTTACGAATGCACCTTTGACTATTTTTAACAGAACTTGAAATGGATAAAGCTTTTCTTACTTTCTTGATGGGAAAATTTAATTAATTAATTAATTCGCGCACTCAAATTCTCCACCTAACTAACTAATAACAACATGTGAAGCTTTACCATATTTGACGATCCTTCTCCTTTGCCTATGCTCACGAATTGTTTTATTTTTTGTTCTACCCTTTTAATCACGATAATGACTTTGGATCACAAAACTCTCCCTCGTCTTGCACACAAGAATACATGAATAAACCACCAACTCTATCGGGTCTGAAAGTCCGCTAAATTAACTTAGCTACACCAACTAGAAGACATAAAAGGCTCATGTGCGAGGTATGAATGGATCACAAATGAAGTGCAATTAATGCTTCAAATCACCTAAGCAAACCTGCAGGACCAGCACATATAAATTTGGTAGCCCAAATTACAATCAGAAAGTGAATAAGAGCTATGGTGTGGGTTGGCTCTCTTATAATCAAAAAAAAAAAGGGTTATTACTGATTGCTTTGGTAACACAGTTACTCTGATGTTTAAGTTAGTAATAGAGTAAATGTATATAAACCAAAAAATGACCTAAAATGGCTAAGTGATCAAATTTACTATAAGCTTCCCTTTGCAGGATTTAAGTGACTTGTTTTTCATGGAGGTAGTGAGTTGTTATCTAACTCTCAGCATAAGTTTGATTGACCAATAACAACCACTTAAACATGATTTGATTAAGTAAATTCAAACCACTTAAACATGATTTGATTAAGTAAATTCAAACGAAAATATAGTTTCCCTCAGTGGACAAACACTTCCCTTTTTATAAAGATTATATGATATGCAACACATGAAAATTTGAAATAAGATCATGTGTCATTTAACGCATACTTCCCAGCTCTTTTTTAGCTTGGTAAAGCACTTGAGGCTTGAGGTGTTGGATCATATTCTCTTGATGGATTAAAAGCATGAGCACTTGGTTCGCCCCTTTGCTTCGCATGAAAAGTTTCCTTACCTTGCAGATTTTGGAGCTTTGTTAGGCCCACTAAGATTTTATACCAATTGATTTTGGGCTTGATTTTTTTACCTACAGGCTACAACATATATATCTGTAGCTCTTATACTAATAATATTAATTGATTACCATTATTAACAAGTACAAGTAGGCTATGCTAACCAATATTAATTAGAATTTAGACATATGACTATATTATTCTCAAGAGCTCTTTAATCATTGTGATTGTAGTAATATACGCTTTTCTTCTCTTCTCTTCTAGATCGTTTGTCTCTCTTAAATAATGTGGACGTCATGCAATAACTTTATATTGTTGCTTTGTTTCCAATGTATTTGCATCTTGCAAGGTGTTCAAGCTAATTTGCATTTGAAAATATATTAATTCATGATTCTTTATTGGTTAGTGATGCTTAAGGGTATTATCATTAAATGGTATAGAAATAAAAAAAAAATGGAGGGTAGGAGAGACAATTAAGTGTGTATTATTTATAACTTCTCTAACCCATATTTGATAGAATTTGCATCAAAAGACTAAGGTTAATGACCTTGGAAACAAATATCGACCTTTGGCCCTTTGGTGGGCCTAATTGGATAGATATGTTATCATCAATACATCATCATCACACAATTAGATGATTTAATTAAAATAAATAATAGTATATCAATAACCTATTCACAATCAATCCTTCTTACAATATGAGTTGACAGAATCCTACAAAAGATATAATTATCATGTCATAAATTGTAATTACTATGTTTTTCTTTATATGGTGAATTTTTATCAATTCAAATTGTAAGGAGTTGATTGTAAAATTTAGTTATATAGGCAGTATTGCTTAATTAAAATAAGTCCAAAAGTATTTAATATAGAAATTTTATTAATCTTTTGTTCATTTTGTATCGCTTGATCAATTTTAGTCAAAAGATATTGCACGCAAAATTTGTATGTTTAGTTTAGCATTATTGATTTGATGAGCAAGATATGAATGGAATCAGAATCTAGAGTCTTTAAAATGAAATGCAGATCCCTAGATGACAAATGGTAATTATGAATTTGGAAGCAAGCTAGGTGACAATTTATGGAAATTGGGACAACCGACTGGTCAAAACCCCTCCCAACGGCCAATTATAGATAGCAAGCACAAGAATTGAATAGTATTGTAGCGCTATTTGTCATTAGAAAGACCACAAAAGAATCATGACGCGCTTTTTATGTTTCACATTTCTTGCTTGAATTTTCTGTAGAAAATGCAATCTGAAAGCTGGAAAATAGTGGATAATGTCGGCGTTAAACAACATTTAGACAAGGCCGTGGTCTGTGGATTTAGATATCGTCTCAGGACTTCACAATTTTCTGTTCAATTATGGAGTGTTTTCTGGGTCATTATTAATTAATCAATCGCATCATTTTAATCACTTCATCTATGATTTTGAATGATTAGCTTTAGCTTATGTTAATTGAGTTGAGTCTACTTCTGGTGTTCCAACCTGCCCTGCACGTCAAGGAAAAATTGTTTTGCATGGGCCAGGGCCGCATGATATTCGAACCTTGTAAGGGTCCAGTTGAGGAAAAATTGTGGCGCCATGGGATCAGCGACTGTGTGGTTTGATTGTCAATTGACTTCATAAAGTATCCGCCTGATAAGATTTTCTTTGCTTTTTCCATCTTTCCCGGCCGGGGCTCTAGTCTTGTGCACAGTGTGTATTGATTCACATCAAGTCTTTTCTTCTTACTCCGTGTTGCACGTAAATAAGTAAAACTTATCTTTGAAAAAGAACAAGGCAATCAAGGAGACGAAACTTTGCCCATTTGTGGAACACGCAAGCACCAGGACTCGTGTATGTCGACAAGAACTGAAAGACATCCTTTATTAGTCTTCATTTTCACATCAATTTAACAATTCATTTTCACATCAATTTAACAATTTTTTATTCCTTAACTGTCGTTTCAATTTACCGTGCACATA
>SNVD02000785.1:0-12500 GCA_013180625.2 Boswellia sacra | reverse complement strand
ACGAGGGGCATACCCCAAGGAAGTCACAAAGGACACAAAATACAAAAAGGGCAGAAAAACCCGATCGAAGCAACAACAAAGGACCAAAATAGCCCAAAAAAACAAGAACAAATCTAAGGTAGGCACGCAGGCCTTAGGCAAAAATTGCCGAAACAAACTAGTCAGCTATGCCCCAAATGGCCCGAAACTGTGCAGAAATCACAAATTTATCCTTCAAGTCAAGAACCCGAGTCCGAATCAAATCATAAATATCCCCTGTGATTTCCGGACGAGTACGACGTCGCTGCTGAAAAATACGATTGGTCCTCTCATACCAGATAAAATAACCCGTGGCAGAAAGAACCAACCGTGCAAGCACATGTCGAAAATCCTTTCGACTTTGTAGATGAAGGGAGGACCACTGAAGAAGCGAACCCCAACAAAAGGATGGCCATGTCATGAGAGTCTTCGCTGTCATCTCTCGCCAGATGGAAGAGGAAAATGGACAACGAAAGAATAGATGTCCATGTGTCTCCGTGTCTGATCCACACAAAACACATGTTGCGGAGGATATTGTGCCATGACGTCGAAGACGATCCATAGTATGCAACCTCTCTAAAGAGGCGAGCCAAAGGATAAAAGAGTGTCTATGGACATGACCCGGGAACCAGAGCAAGTGATGAAAAGAGTTCACCGATCGTCTAGCCCGCAGAATATCCCAAGCTGAGTCAATGGAAAAGATACCCGAAGGGTGTCCCTTCCAAACCTGGTGATCAGAAGCCCCAATAGTCGGATGAAACGTGATTGAGTCCTAAATCAACTGAAGATCCGACCCTCCAATCGGAAAATTCCAATCCCCATCCTGAATAATATCCGACACCCTAGCATTCGATGGTAGGCCCGTGGATGTTAGAGTTCGAAAAGAAAACAAATCACATAGGGGTCCCTGCGGAAGCCAATAATCCTGCCACAGAGAGGTGTCCCTGCCATCTCCAATACAAGTGGTAAATTTACCTCTGCGCCAATCCCTGCTCAGAAGAATCTTCCGCCAAGACCAGGATGCCCCAGAAGTAACACGAACCTGCCAAAAGGACCGACCTCGAAGAAGCACATGGTGAACCCACGAAGACCAAGTGGAGGACTTGTCCGAGAGCAATCTCCAAATGTGTTTCAAAATAGCCGCCCGGTTCCAATCCTTAACCCGTTTAATCCCCAGACCTCCTTCCTTTAAAGGGTGACAAACCGAGCTCCATGCTACCTTTGCCCCAAAACGAGAGAGAGAAGTACCTCTCCAAAGAAAGGTTGCAAGAATACCCTCAATCCTCCGCACCACTGCTGTAGGCAGAATGAACATGGAGGACCAATAGACCTGGATAGAAAAAAGCACTGATTTGATTAGCTGGAGCCGACCAGCATTAGTCAGACTCGCGGAAGTCCATAACCGGATTCTAGACACGATCCTCTCAATCAAAGGCTCACAATCCGATAGTCGTAATCGAGTACTAAGCAAAGGTACTCCCAAATATCTGACAGGTAGAGTGCTAATCTGAAAATCCAAGATAGCCTGTAAAGCGATTTGCTTATCCTCACTAACCCCTGAGAAGAAGACATGGCTCTTGGCTGAATTGGTAACCAACCCGGAGAGCCATGCAAACTCATCTAAAGCATCTCTGATCACTTTTACAGAAACATCATCTGCTCTACAAAAAAACCATTAGATCATCGGCAAAGCAAAGGTGAGTAAGGGATACCTGCCGGCATCGCCAATGAAAGTGGAAACCCGGCCTCTGAGTAGCCTCTCGAAGAATACCACTCAAACCCTCCATAGCTAACACGAAAAGGTAAGGAGATAGAGGATCACCCTGTCGGACTCCTCTGGATGCAGTAAAGAAACCATGGAGCTCCCCATTCAGCGAAATTGAGAAGTGTGCGGAAGATAAGCAGGTCCCTATCCACTGAATCATACACTCTGGAATACCAATAGTCCGTAGCCCCACACAAATGAAATCCCAGCTGACTGTATCAAAAGCTTTGCGAAGGTCCACTTTAAGAGCACACCGCGGCGGTGAACTCCCAAGGTGGTAATTGTGCATGAGCTCCTGTGTCAGCAAAATGGCATCAGAGATCCTCCTTCCCGGGACAAAGGCAGATTGTGAACTCCCAATTACATCAGGTAAGACTGTTTTGAACCGATTCACAATCACTTTTGAGATACACTTATAAAGCACATTACAGCAGGAAATCGGTCTAAAGTCATTCATGGTCCTCGGGCGCTCCACCTTGGGAATCAGAGCAATCTTGGTAGCATTAACACACCTAGGCATCCGACAGGTAGCAAAAAAATGTCGCACAGCGGCTCTAAACTCTGCACCAATAATCCCCCATGCTTTCTTAAAAAACAGAGAGGTATATCCATCTGGCCCAGGAGCTTTATCATCAGGGATGGAGAACAAAGCTGTCTTGATCTCGTCATCGGTAATAGGGCAAACCAAGGAAGGCAACATCGCCTCCGAAATCCTCCCAGAAAAGAACCTAGAAGCATCCGCAACAGAAGGTCGTACAGGAGCAGTGAGGAGCCTCTGAAAAAAATCCACTGCCATGCTACCTAAACCGCTCCGATCGGCAATCACTGTACCATCCTCATCCTCAAGCTGATGAATCCGATTTCTGACTTGTCGATGGATCAAAGATCTGTGAAAAAACTTAGTATTTTTATCCCCTAAAGTGAGCCACTGAACTCTGGATCTTTGACGAAAGAAAGCCTCCTCATCCTGACAAAGTCTAAAGTATTGCTTGCAGAGATCTCTCTCAGCAGAAATGCATTCTACTGAAAATGGGTCCGCATCTAGAGCAGCCTGAGCTGCAGCCCACTGTGCCTGAGCCTCAATAACCCTGCTAGAAATGTTACTAGAAGTTCGACCATGGAGAGTCTTAAGTTCTCGCTTCAGCATACCTAACTTCTGAGTGAAACAATACATGGGGTTGCCATTTACTGGAGAATCCCAAACCCTCTGAACAATCCCTAGAAAATCCTCACGATCAGCCCAGAAATTCAGAAATTTAAAAGAGGTGGGCCCTTGGTGTCGTTTATCTGTAATCCGGATAATCATAGCACAATGATCAGAGACATCTCTAGGGAGGATCTCTGAAAAGGTACCCGGCCAAGTCGAGAGCCAGGAAGAACTACCAAAGCTCCAGTCCAGTGTTCTCAAGATAGTCCCCTCTCCTTGCTGTCCATTATGCCAAGTGTAACGAAGCCCAGAAGATGGAACCCTAATCAACTCCGCATCATGAACACACTGCCCAAACTCAACCATATAACCATGCCAAGATTGATCCCCACCAACCCTGTCTGAAGACCTCAAGATAGCATTGAAATCACCTAATGCCATCCAAGGTAAATCACCAAAAGCTGCAGCCTGATCTCTGATGGAGTCCCATAACTGCCGACGAATACCCGGGTCATTAGAACCATAAACAAAGACCAGCCCAAAAGAAATATTATCGGATAAACAGGTAACCCGAAAAACCATCCACTGGGGAGAACATTGTAAGCTGCTCAAGCTATACAACGTAGGATCCCAACAGACTAAGATTCTGCATGCAACCGAATCAGTGACGTTCGACAAAAAACCCCAAGAGGGACAAACTGTAGAAACAACCGAATCAAGATGCTGTTGTTCAACCTTAGTTTCCAAGAGACCAATTATACTCAGGGAGAATCTAGAAATCCAATTCCTAACTGCCCGCTGCGTAGAGAAGCCATTTAGGCCTCTAACATTCCAACTTCCTATCATAGGAAACTGGAACAATCACAAACTGGAAAAAAACTCTCAGCAGGGGCTATTGCGCCCCCGACCCCTTTGCCTCCTCCAATCTTGTTGGACCTGCTTACCCTCTGCCTCAAGAAAAGGATCAGTAGGCTGTATGCTATCTAATGGTGATATATTAAGAGTCTCAGAGTTAGCTTCTGAGGATGATGGAGTCGATGGATCATCAGACAAGGAAGCCTCCTTGTTTATAGTACACTCCGGCAAGTGATAAGGCCCAAGCCGAAACTGATCTGTCTTAACAATAGCAAGTGAATCAGGAGTCGTCTCAGACTCTGAATCTGGATCCGATGATGAAATATCATCCTTAGCAATAGTCACCAAAGCCCTGTCAATAGCAACTGGTCCCACAATTGCTAAGGTAGAAGCTGAATGCTCAGTATGATCAACTTCTGTAACATCAGGGGCTATAGCCTTTCCCTTGTCCCTCGAGGGGGGGACTGAAGTAGTAACTGGCGTCTTAGCCTCACGAGATGTAGGATGCACAACCGGCACATGACAGGTATGTCCAAATAAGCAACACTTAGGACAACGTTTCGGTTTCCATTCATATTCTACTCTGATCTTGATAGGCTCAGAGGATAGCTTACACCGGATCTCAAAGTCCTGCACTGGAGAATGCTCCGCATCTATCTCAACACAAACCCGAGCATAAGATAACCGAGTCCGCTCATATGTCATCTTGTCACAAGATAATGGTCGACCAACCATACTCGAAACAGCACTAAGAGCTTTGGCTGACCACAGAGGAAATGGTAGCCCATGCAAGCGAACCCAGACCGGGATCCTGGAGATCCTACTCTGGTCAAAGGAGAAGTGAGGATTCCACTGTTGGAGAATGATATGCTTTCCACCAAACATCCAGGGTCCTCTTTCTAAAATGTCATGGACCTCCTCTACGGTCCTGAATCTGAATATCAAGAAGCCTGTCCCAGTAGAGCGGACATCCTCCAAACCACTAGATTTCCATGCACGCATGGCAATGGAACGTGCAGCATGAAAAGGCATAGTATATCCCGGAAAGAATCCCACAATACAGCGTAGCCAATCAGCCCCAGCATCATCTACCAAATCATCTGGGAGCTCAAGGATCGAACCTGGGACCTTTTTGGCTATCGGGTCAAGGTGAAATCTAGTGTTAGCCTCAGTAACCCGAATCCTGTCAGCCCAAGAACCGGGTGTTTTAGGTAAAGGTTGTGTGTGGGTAGTTTTTCGAGTAGGTGGGTGTGTTTGAGTGTCATGAGGTGGGTGTTTTGGCTGGTTAGGTTTGGTAGTGGCGGGGGCAGCCATGGTGGAGATGGTGTGGTGCAGGCTAGGAAAAATATGGTGAAAAAACTCCAAGTAGCAGACAACCCAAACCAGACGAGAACTTCAAAGAATCCAACCAACAATCCAAATACCAACAGTCCAAACAACCAGTGTACACAAAATAGCAAATTCACAACAGTTTAATAAGCGAAAGATGATAAAGTGAAATTGCAGTAGAGGGTGCGCATACCGGTCACCAAATCGGGCATGAAATAAAACTGATGAATAGTTCTCGTCGACGTCGCTCCTTAGATTTTATTATCCACAAGGAATTTGATAGTCGACCAAGAAGCAAGTATGCATGAAATAGGACGAGGATCAACCTGCCAGGATCGGTGAATAGTACCACCGGATGAACAGTACCTCCGCCTTCAGGAATAGTATTTCCCGAAAAGAAAAATGCGATTTCAGGAGAAAAAACTGAGAATCTGACAACGCAACACAAGGGAAAGTTGATCGACGACTCCTGATCTACAGACTGATGCCGGAGGTGACGACCCACTTGCCGTCCAAGAGAAAACCGGTCGTGAACAGTAATTAAAAAAGGTCGTGAACGGGGTAGAAGACAGTCGAACCAGGTTTCGGCGCTGAAAGAAGAATTGCAGATCGGGCCGAAACGAAGGTGACTACGCTGGTGGTGACTATTCACTCGCCACCTGAGGCGAGTGAATAGTGAAAACCGATTGTCTTCTTGCACAGATTTGAACGTCTTCCAAGTCAAAATCTCCAAGGGCTCAAGAAGGAAAGTTTGATTATCGTGCTTAGATCTACAATATGCGTAAATCCTAAGACCTAACTCACAAAACCGGCGAAGTGAACAGTAACTCCGGCGGTGTCATTTGAGAGAAAAAATTTTTTCTTTCCCCTAAACCCTAAACCCTAAACCCTAAACCCTAAACCCTAAACCCTAAACCCTAAACCCTAAACCCTAAACCCTAAACCCTAAACCCTAAACCCTAAACCCTAAACCCTAAACCCTAAACCCTAAACCCTAAACCCTAAACCCTAAACCCTAAACCCTAAACCCTAAACCCTAAACCCTAAACCCTAAACCCTAAACCCTAAACCCTAAACCCTAAACCCTAAACCCTAAACCCTAAACCCTAAACTTTTTTTTTTGGAAAAGTTACTTAGTAATATTAATCCAAAAAAGTTAAAATGTACAAAAATCCGAGGGGCATACCCCAAGATTACAAAAGGACATGAAGTCCAAACAAACAAATTAACAAAGGATAGAAAATAAAGGCCACAAGCGGCCTAAACAATGAAAAACAAGCCACAAACAACCTTAACAACATAAATAAGAAATGACCACAGTCGGTCCAAATCAAAAAATACAAAAGCTTTAACCCTTCTTATTTTTCTTCTTCTTACCCTTCCGTACAGGGGTAGCTGGGGTATCCGAATGATCATGATCAATCCTATCAATTTGATCTGCATCACTTAGCCTATTCAAAGGCTCAAATCGAGAGGGAGAAGACTCAGGAGGTTGTCCTGTATTTATTCGCCCTGACGAAACGGATGCCTCACGATTGGTAGAACACTGGATAGTACCTAAGAGCCTACCCTGGTCAGTCGCGAAAGGAGATAGAGAGTCAGAATCTGAGACCGACTCTGCACTCGAGGCTGTGGCCTTCATAGGAGGAACAACTTGCACTGGCAAATTTGCTGGAAAAGCAACAAGCTTTGGACTCTCAGCGACCTTGGTCGCAACCTTACTCGAATTCAAAGGAGTACCATCAGAAGAGGTGCTATCCGGGTCGTTAGCCTCATTCTTATCCTGACCTGTAGTCTTTTCGGGTTCCGGACAACGGTGTCCAAACTTACAACATTTGGAGCAACGTTTTGGGACCCACTCATATTCAACTTGAATTTGGATGGGCTCTGGAGAAAGCTTGCATATGAACTCAAAGTTGCGAATCAGAGGGTGTTTTGCATCCAAAAGAACACATACCCTCGCATACTCCAATCTGGAGAGATCAGAAGTCATCTTGTCACAAGATAAAGGTTCTCCAACCATGCTGGAGACAATACTAAGACCTTTGGTTGTCCACAGAGGAAACGGTAGGCCATATAATCGGATCCAAACAGGAATATACCTCAATTGATTTGTATTAAAATCAAAATGCGGGTTCCAAGGTTGTAAGACAATTGTTTTACCTCCAAACATCCAAGGACCGCGTGCAATGATGTTATGAACCTCTTCCTCAGTTTGGAAGCGGAAAATAAGAAAACCCTTGTTCGTGGAACGGACGTCTTCTAAGCCACTAGATTTCCATGCACGCATGGCCAACGAGCGAGCAGCTTGAAAAGGCATCACATATCCCGGAAAGAAGCCAACAAGACATCTACGCCATTCGGCCACATTCTCATCAACAATCTCATCCGGGATCTTCAGAATTGTCCCCGGTTCCTTGGGGTTAATCCGAATTAGCTTGCACCGGGAACTCGAATCGGTGATTTTAATTTTGTCAGCCCAAGAGCCAGCAGTTGTCTTGGGTGGATCCATCCAGTGAATATGAATCAAATACAATGCAGAATCATAAAAAAGAGATGGGAGAACGAAGGCAAACCAGTCACCGAAGCGGCTCGACTTCCAAAGTCGTCGACATCTCTTTATAAACGATAATCCACAAGGAATATGCAGCTCGACCAAAAGGCAAAGTTGTGTGAAATAGCCTGAGGAACAATCTGGTCAGGGTTGATGAGCAGTAATACCGGCCGGAAAAACAGTGAAACCGGAGTTGAATAGTGTCACCCGAATGAAGAGATGGTGATTTGAGGGTCTTGCGGTTAGAAACGGGTGACGCCCAAGAAGGGAAAGTTGGTCAGCATTGCTCGATCTACAAGGTGGTGGTGGAGGTGAGATGCAACTCGCCGTTTTCCGGCGAGAGGTGACGGTGAATAGTAAATCCGAACCTTTGTGGCCTTGAACGGAGGTGATGTGGCGCGAATCTGGTGGTGCTGATGAAGGGAAACTTGTAGATCGTCGACTGATCTACAAGAATTTGATGGAGGTGAGATGCAACTCGCCGTTTTCCGGCGAGAGGGGGCGGTGAATAGTGAAATATCCGAAACTTCAAAGCCTTGATCGGAGGAGTTGCGGCGCAAATCTGGTGGTGCTGAAGAAGGGAAAGTTGTAGATGATAATTACGTTAAAGAAAAAACTTCTGTAACATCAGGATGAAGAAGGGGGCCCTGATGTTACAAGAATTTGATGGAGGTGAGATGCAACTCGCCGTTTTCCGGCGAGAGGGGGCGGTGAATAGTGAAATATCCGAAACTTCAAAGCCTTGATCGGAGGAGTTGCGGCGCGAATCTGGTAAATTTACCTCTGCACCAATCCCTGCTCAGAAGAATCTTCCGCCAAGACCAGGATGCCCCAGAAGTAACCCGAACCTGCCAAAGGGACCGACCTCGAAGAAGCACATGGTGAACCCACGAAGACCAAGTGGAGGACTTGTCCGAGAGCAATCTCCAAATGTGTTTCAAAATAGCCGCCCGGTTCCAATCCTTAACCCGTTTTATCCCCAGACCTCCCTCCTTTAAAGGGTGACAACCGAGCTCCATGCTATCTTTGCCCCAAAACGAGAGAGAGAAGTACCTCTCCAAAGAAAGGCTGCAAGAATACCCTCAATCCTCCGCACCACTGCTGTAGGCAGAATGAACATGGAGGACCAATAGACCTGGATAGAAAAAAGCACTGATTTGATTAGCTGGAGCCGACCAGCATAAGTCAGACTCGCGGAAGTCCATAACCGGATTCTAGACACGATCCTCTCAATCAAAGGCTCACAATCCGATAGTCGTAATCGAGTACTAAGCAAAGGTACTCCCAAATATCTGACAGGTAGAGTGCCAATCTGAAAATCCAAGATAGCCTGTAAAGCGATTTGCTTATCCTCACTAACCCCTGAGAAGAAGACATGGCTCTTGGCTGAATTGGTAACCAATCCGGAGAGCCATGCAAACTCATCTAAAGCATCTCTGATCACTTTTACAGAAACATCATCTGCTCTACAAAAAACCATCAGATCATCGGCAAAGCAAAGGTGAGTAAGGGATACCTGCTGGCATCGCCAATGAAAGTGGAAACCCGGCCTCTGAGCAGCCTCTCGAAGAATACCACTCAAACCCTCCATAGCTAACACGAAAAGGTAAGGAGATAGAGGATCACCCTGTCGGACTCCTCTGGATGCAGTAAAGAAACCATGGAGCTCCCCATTCAACGAAATGGAGAAGTGTGCGGAAGATAAGCAGGTCCCTATCCACTGAATCATACACTCTGGAATACCAATAGTCCGTAGCCCCACACAAATGAAATCCCAGCTGACTGTATCAAAAGCTTTGCGAAGGTCCACTTTAAGAGCACACCGCGGCGGTGAACTCCCAAGGTGGTAATTGTGCATGAGCTCCTGTGTCAGCAAAATGGCATCAGAAATCCTCCTTCCTGGGACAAAGGCAGATTGTGAACTCCCAATTACATCAGGTAAGACTGTTTTGAACCGATTCACAATCACTTTTGAGATACACTTATAAAGCACATTGCAGCAGGAAATCGGTCTAAAGTCATTCATGGTCCTCGGGCGCTCCACCTTGGGAATCAGAGCAATCTTGGTAGCATTAACACACCTAGGCATCCGACAGGTAGCAAAAAAATGTCGCACAGCGGCTCTAAACTCTGCACCAATAATCCCCCAAGCTTTCTTAAAAAACAAAGAGGTATATCCATCTGGCCCAGGAGCTTTGTCATCAGGGATGGAGAACAGAGCTGCCTTGATCTCGTCGTCGGTAATAGGGCAAACCAAGGAAGGCAACATCGCCTCCGAAATCCTCCCAGAAAAGAACCTAGAAGCATCCGCGACAGAAGGTCGTACAGGAGCAGTGAGCAGCCTCTGAAAAAAATCCACTGCCAGGCTACCTAAACCGCTCCGATCGGCAATCACTGTACCATCCTCATCCTCAAGCTGATGAATCCGATTCCTGACTTGTCGATGGATCAAAGATCTGTGAAAAAACTTAGTATTTTTATCCCCTAAAGTGAGCCACTGAACTCTGGATCTTTGACGAAAGAAAGCCTCCTCATCCTGACAAAGTCTAAAGTATTGCTTGCAGAGATCTCTCTCAGCAGAAATGCACTCTACTGAAAATGGGTCCGCATCTAGAGCAGCCTGAGCTGCAGCCCACTGTGCCCGAGCCTCAATAACCCTGCTAGAAATGTTACTAGAAGTTCGACCATGGAGAGTCTTAAGTTCTCGCTTCAGCATACCTAACTTCTGAGTGAAACAATACATAGGGTTGCCATTTACTGGAGAATCCCAAACCCTCTGAACAATCTCTAGAAAATCCACACGATCAGCCCAGAAATTCAGAAATTTAAAAGAGGTGGGCCCTCAGTGTCGTTTATCTGTAATCCGGATAACCATAGCACAATGATCAGAGACATCTCTGGGGAGGATCTCTGAAAAGGTACCCGGCCAAGTCGAGAGCCAAGTAGAACTACCAAAGCTCCAGTCCAGTGTTCTCAAGATAGTCCCCTCTCCTTGTTGTCCTTTATGCCAAGTGTAACGAAGCCCAGAAGATGGAACCCTAATCAACTCCGCATCATGAACACACTGCCCAAACTCATCCATATAACCATGCCAGGTTTGATCACCACCAACCCTGTCTGAAGACCTCAAGATAGCATTGAAATCACCTAATGCCATCCAAGGTAGATCACCAAAAGCTGCAGCCTGATCTTGTTGGACCTGCTTACCCTTTGCCTCCTCCAATCTTGTTGGACCTGCTTACCCTCTGCCCCAAGAAAAGGATCAGTAGGCTGTATGCTATCTAATGGTGATATATTAAGAGTCTCAGAGTTAGCTTCTGAGGATGATGGAGTCGATGGATCATCAGACAAGGAAGCCTCCTTGTTTATAGTACACTCCGGCAAGTGATAAGGCCCAGGCCGAAACTGATCTGTCTTAACAATAGCAAGTGAATCCGGAGCCGTCTCAGACTCTGAATCCGGATCCGATGATGAAATATCATCCTTAGCAATAGTCACCAAAGCCCTGTCAATAGCAACTGGTCCCACAATTGCTAAGGTAGAAGCTGAATGCTCAGTATGATCAACTTCTGTAACATCAGGGGCTATAGCCTTTCCCTTGTCCCTCGAGGTGGGGACTGAAGTAGTAACTGGCGTCTTAGCCTCACGAGATGTAGGATGCACAACCGGCACATGACAGGTATGTCCAAATAAGCAACACTTAGGACAACGTTTCGGTTTCCATTCATATTCTACTCTGATCTTGATAGGCTCAGAGGATAGCTTACACCGGATCTCAAAGTCCTGCACTGGAGAATGCTCCGCATCTATCTCAACACAAACCCGGGCATAAGATAACCGAGTCCGCTCATATGTCATCTTGTCACAAGATAATGGTCGACCAACCATACTCGAAACAGCACTAAGAGCTTTGGCTGACCACAGAGGAAATGGTAGCCCATGCAAGCGAACCCAGACCGGGATCCTGGAGATCCTACTCTGGTCAAAGGAGAAGTGAGGATTCCACTGTTGGAGAATGATATGCTTCCCACCAAACATCCAGGGTCCTCTTTCTAAAATGTCATGGACCTCCTCTACGGTCCTGAATCTGAATATCAAGAAGCCTGTCCCAGTAGAGCGGACATCCTCCAAACCACTAGATTTCCATGCACGCATGGCAATGGAACGTGCAGCATGAAAAGGCATAGTATATCCCGGAAAGAATCCCACAATACAGCGTAGCCAATCAGCCCCAGCATCATCTACCAAATCATCTGGGAGCTCAAGGATCGAACCTGAGACCTTTTTGGCTATCGGGTCAAGGTGAAATCTAGTGTTAGCCTCAGTAACCCGAATCCTGTCAGCCCAAGAACCGGGTGTTTTAGGTAAAGGTTGTGTGTGGGTGGTTTTTCGAGTAGGTGGGTGTGTTTGAGTGTCACGAGGTGGGTGTTTTGGCTGGTTAGGTTTGGTAGTGGCGGGGGCGGCCATGGTGGAGATGGTGGGGTGCAGGCTAGGAAAAAAATGGTGAAAAAAACTCCAAGTAGCAAACAACCCAAACCAGACGAGAACTCCAAAGAATCCAACCAACAATCCAAATACCAACAGTCCAAACAACCAGTGTACACAAAATAGCAAATTCACAACAGTTTAAAAATAAGCGAAGATGATAAAGTGAAATTGCAGTAGTGGGTGCGCATACCGGTCACCAAATAGGGCATGAAATAAAACTGATGAATAGTTCTCGTCGACGTCGCTCCTTAGATTTTATTATCCACAAGGAATTTGATGGTCGACCAAGAAGCAAGTATGCATGAAATAGGCCGAGTAGCAACCTGCCAGGATCGGTGAATAGT
>SNVD02000783.1:0-13791 GCA_013180625.2 Boswellia sacra | reverse complement strand
AAAAAAAACTCAACTCAAATAAACACAATAAAGAGAAAGCAAACGAAAATGAAGCAAACCAGCAGATATGGCTTACAGATGGAGTGTTAAATCCAGTTTACGCCTCTTATTGCCTTCTCCAAACCAATCTATCCGAGCGATTGCTGGATCAGGCGAATAGACGAATGCTTGTAATTTGTCAATTAACTCCCCTGCAGTTGAAGCTGTAACCAGGATTTGCCTCGCCGACTGTGAGATGAAGTTTTTTTCTACTGCTTGATCAAGAAAAGAAAACAAACCATCAAAAAAATTATTGACATTTAACAAACTAATGGGTTTCCGATGGATGTTTAGCTGTGCCCAAGAGGTGATTTGAAATATCTCCTCTAATGTACCATAACCACCAGGCAAAGCTATAAATGCATCAGATTTAATAACCATATGTGCAATACGCTCATGCATGCTAGAGACTTGTAACTCTTCCCCGATTGTGTTGCCTACGATATCTCGCACAGCTAATGGTTTAGGGATAATTCCGAGAACTTTGCTCCCTCCTAGGGATGCAGCTGTTGACACACACCCCATTAACCCAAGACTACCCCCTCCATAAATCAAATTAATACCCCTCGCAGCTAATGTCCTACCAAGATCAAGAGCTGCTGTTGTGAACTCTCCATCTTTACCAAAATGCGATCCACAAAATACGCATATATTTTGGAATCGCCGAATTGGTGCTTTCTCCATTTCTAAAAGTGCTCTGAACTTGTGTAAGACAATGATGCAGGTTAGGTATTATGCAATTAAAGTGCAAGACAGGTTATAAAATGACATTTCAAAATATGCAGCATGGATATATACACACGTAAAACTCTCAAATTGGACACGTGGGGACATAATTTCGGTGGGAGTTGCTCGATGCAGATTTATCGCCCCAAGATTTGAAAAAATGAGATATGCTTTCGGCGAGGTTTGACAAAACCTACACACTTGTCTCCCACGTGAAGTATGGAAACGAAGATACACTTTCGGCGGGGTTTGACAAAACCCCCACACTTGTCTCCCACGTGAAGCATAAAAAATAGAGATACACTTTCGGTGGAGGTTGACAAAACCTCCACACTTGTCTCCCACGTGTACTTATGCCATAGGGTATTCATATGGTTTGTCAAAAAGAAAACTTGAAATTAAAACAAACAAAATCAACAAACAACAACAACACAAAAACAACATTGATAATCAGATCAAACAAAAGAAGAAAAAAAATTGACAACAACAACACACATTCAAATATACAAGTAGTTGTGATTGTGGCTCACATCTTCCTCTGTTTTTATGTCCAGTAACGGCTGAAACGCCTTCTATGAGTCGGGGATTTGCTTCCCATCCAGTTTTCTTATAACTGGCAAACAGGGTCGTTTTTAGTCAGAGTCGCTGATAAGTGTCTTTTATATATCATTGTTCATATCAATTCGTCCATGTTTCTTGCTATATTCCTTGGTATTTTTATGTTTTTGTGTGGTTTTGATGTTTGTAGGAGTTTTGGAGCAACTTGCACAAAATGGAGTAAAACCCTTCATTTTCACCTCTGCTAGTCAGTGATCTTCTCGGATTTAATTGTATTGATATACATGAACCCGATGACATGTTATATACCGTTGGAAAGCTCTCGAAGTCTATTTTCTGGAGAAATTTACGGTTTATAAATCCATTCAGTGTACCAAAAGTGGTAATCAAAACAGTGTGAGATGTATAGAAATATAATTCCACAAGCACTGTAGCATGTATAATACGGGGCACTGTAGCAAGTCACTGTAGCAGAGTATTTAAACACATTTTAGGGTTTTATTTTCATAACTTGAAGAGGGTAGAACGTGGTAGAGGCTGAAGCTCTGGAATTCTTTCATCTCTTGGAGTTCTTGAAGGAGAAAGGAAGCTTGGAAAGAGGAAGAACTACAATCAAAGAGAATTACATCAAATTTGCTAAGTTTTTCCCTTCCCTTTCATTTTCTGGAATGTCTCCATGTTGTATTGTATTTACCACGTTCTTAAACATGTTTAACTGAATCTGAATTGGTTGAGGGTGATTTCAAAGCCCCTGATATGGTTTTTGTGAGTTAATTGTGCAAGAAGTTGTTATCCAATTCTCTAATTGAAGTTGCTTGTATTTTCCCATATCTAATGCTTATGATTACTTGCTGAGTGTATTTGGAATGGCCAACTGAATATAATCTGGTTGTTGTCTATTGCTAGAGTAGAAATCTTGATCCGTAATTGTCTTGAATTTCTAATCCTTAGTAGCAAAATTGTGATCAGAGATTGCAATTGGAGAATACAACCTAAGTTAAATAATCCGAGCTTGTGTGTTTATTGCTTAGATCAACCTATCCTTCTTATCGTAATGCATCCATTGAATTAAATTTAGAGAGCTTGTTCTAGGTTGTTTAATGGATAGAGATTAAATAAAGAGCCTGTTTTTTTTAACAACAAAGTAAGGAAAGATTGGGGTAACAGAGCTTGTTGTTATCTACGGTTGATAATTTCAATACTGTAATTGGATGACAATTCTATGATTAATTCGCAAATCCATATCTTGTGGTAGAGAAGGATCCCTTAACCAGATTTCCCTCATTGATCTTTTATTCAAATTAACTTCTGTTTTGTTATTCTTAATTTGCATTCTTATTTTATTTAGTTAATCATTCAACAAAACCCCCCCATTTAGTTTATTGTTGTTGGAAAATAACAAATTCAGTTAGAATCAATCCTCGTGGGAACGATATCTTACTTATCACTTTATTACTTGTGCGACTAGTATACTTGCTAGTTTCGAACGCATCAAGTTTTTGGCGCCGTTGCCGGGGATTGATTTTCTAATCGATTTGTTATTTTGTTTTCATTGTTGATTCATATTTTCTTTGTTTTTCTTTTCTGATTGTTTGTGTTTAGACAACATGGCAGTAAACTTCTATCAATTCAGTAGCGGATTTGAGCCACAAGTACCATGGAGAGTAAATGAGGTAAGCACTCCGAACATTGAACAACAACTTTCTGAGCTAACCTCTCTTGTGGAAAACATGGCTGTAGGAGATATGCAAAAATCTTATGAATGTGGGATATATTCTACGATGGAGCATCCAATCGACATGTATCCAACTTTAGAAGAAGAATATATGGAACAAGCCAATGCCATGGGTGGATTTCCAGGACAAACGAGGCAATGGTATGATCCTTTCTCTAGCACTTACAATGCTGGATGGAAAGATCAACATAATTTCAGTTACTGGAATCATCAACCAATCACTCCAAATGTGATTACAAATCGGCCACAAAGTTTCAATCAACCTAGAGTGCAGCAACCATTTCAAATGCAACCCCCACCCATGCCACATCCAGCACCGCAACCAGCTTCGCAAAACTCAGGTATGTCTCTCGAAGATATTGTTAATGCACTTGCCACTAACACAATGCACTTCCAGCAGGAAACTGGGGCAAGTATCCAAAACCTGGCAAATCAAATGGGACAATTGGCCACTAGCATGAGCAAATTCGAGGGCCAAGGCTCAGAAGAATGATCTTGTCAAACGATGATCAATCCAAGAGAGAATTCTTGTGCGATAACTTTGCAAAATGAAGAGCACTTAGATGTCCTGCCAAAGAAATCACAAACTGATGAAGGAGATGACACCACTTCCACCATGAGCAAAACACTGACTTCTCAGGTAAATCCTATAACTCCCATTCCTTCATATTTTCTCACTCCACTTTTTCCTAGTAGATTTGCACAATCGAAGGAGAAACAAGAACAGAATCCTGAAACGTCTCATAAAATCGAGGTAATATCCAATTCTGGATGCCATTGAGCAAGTACTCGTGTACAAATGTCTCAAGGAGTTATGCACTAGCAAGAGAAAGTTAAAAGGGAATGAGAAAGTAAGTGTGGGGGAAAAATGTTTCAGCTGTATTGCAAAGAAAAATTCCTCCGAAATGCAAAGATCCAGGTACGTTCACCATTCCATGCACCATTGGTAATACCAAGTTTGAAAGAGCTATGTTAGATTTAGAGCATCTATTAATGTCATGCCATATTCTATTTATGCTTCTTTAAATCTTGGACCTTTTGTGGAAACTGGTATTACCATTCAGCTTGCTGATCGTTCTAATGCTTATCCCAAAGAGTTGTGGGAAGATGTGCTTTTGGCAAGTGAATCAATTGGTTTTCCCAGCAGACTTCTATGTTCTTGAAATGGAGGATGAGACATCTCCTAATCCAACACCAATTCTTTTGGGGAGACCATTCCTGAAAACTGCTCGAACTAAGATTGATGTTCATGATGGCACTCTCACCATGGAATTCGATGGCGAGGTGATTCGTTTCAATATTTTTGAGACAATGATGTACCCTCGTGACTTGCATTCTGTTTTTGCAGTTGATGTTATTGATTCTTTGCCACAACAATATTTTGAGTTAACTCACAAGAATGGAGTGGAGTGTTGCCATTAGTGAACGCCCACATACGATAATCAAGTTTTCAAAGAACCGAAAAGGCTGATACAAGTGTCTAAAGAAGTGGAGGAAGCTGTGGCAAGCTTGGATGAGACTATCGCTATCACCACAAATAGGTATGATGTTTCGTACATTGAATTGCCTTTATCTAATGAGAAACTTCTTCCTTCTGTGATGAAAGCCAATACCTTGGAGCTTAAGTCACTGCCAGATCATTTGAATTATGGATTCTTCGGTGAGAATGATACTTTGCGAGTTACAATGGAAATGGGCCTTGCACGAATACAAGAAGATAAACTCGTCCGAATACGTACAGATCACAAAATAGCTATTGAGTGGACAATTGTTGAAATCCAAGGCCCATCCATATGCATTGACCGTATCTTGTTAGAAGAGGGATCCAAGCCCATTAGAGAAGCACAACAGAACTTGGATCCTCCCATGATGGAACCAACGTCGGGCTGAGGACGTTAAACCAAGCGCTTATTGGGAGGCAACCCAATGTTTTTGAAAAATAAAAAAAAGAAGAAAAGAAAATAAAATGAGGTAATAATGATCGATTTTTGTGTCTCAAGGAGATTCCTTTCGTAGGCCATCAAATTGATCAGGTTTTATCTCTCTGCCATCTGTCTCATTTGTTTTTATATTTTTTACTTGTTTTTTACTTTTGTTTGCTATTGTGTTGCTATCTCTTTTATGTGTCTTTAGTTTCGTTTTTGCTCTTTTCTTTTCCTTTCTTTTGTTTAATTTGATTACTCTGTGCTTTGAGCTCATTTGGGCAGCAGCTTGTGGAAACATCCAAACGGAAGTTGAAGTCATTCGCCAAAGGTTTGAAACGTGCATATCTGGGAGAAGAACAAACTCAATCGCATTATCGGTAATATCTCTCCTTTTCTTCTCTTCAATGGATGCTGATATCTTTCTATCGAACCTTTGTAAATATTTCCCTTCACTTCCTCAAAATGCTGTGTTTAAATTTATAAAGTACGGATGACTAGACTTTGGGCATTGATGCTCCTAAATGTGCCGGCGGATATCCGATGGCTTATCGAAGCCAAGGTAAGATTGTTTGGTGAGCCTGATATTAATATAGCAAAATACATGCCTAGTCTAGGGAAAAGCTACTACGCCAAGAGGCGAAGAGCGAAAAGGTTACAAGTAGGGGGGGGAGGGGGGAGGGAGGGTGGAGGAGGGGGGGGGGGTGGGGGGGGTTTTATAAATGTTCTAGATGGAATTGTAACCAGACTTGTCGTTCATTAGGTTTTGCGTCCAGGAATAGAGAAGATAAACTTTCATTTATTAAGAATGGTTTGAGTAATGAGTCGCTGGATAATGTTTTGTTAACTCTCGAGTCACATCTTGTGGACTTGTTCAGCGTGAATTGCTTAATCTATGGACACAATTTCGTGATGAATTGCAGTGTTATAGTCTAGGGAATCTGACTAAAAACGACCCTGTTTGCCAGTTTATAAGAAAACTGGATGGGAAGCAAAACCCCGACTCATAGAAGGCGTTTCAGCCGTTACTGGACGTAAAACCAGAGGAAGATGTGAGCCACAATCACAACTACTTGTCTATTTGAATGTGTGTTGTTTGTTGTAGAATTTTTTTTCTTGTTTCGTTTGATCTGATTATCAATGTTGTTTTTGTGTTGTTGTTGTTTGTTGATTTTGTTTGTTTTAATTTCAAGTTTTCTTTTTGACAAACCATATGACTACACTATGGCCTAAGTACACGTGGGAGACAAGTGTGGAGGTTTTGTCAACCTCCACCGAAAGTGTATCTCCATTTTTTATGCTTCACGGGGGAGACAAGTGTGGGGGTTTTGTCAACCCCCGCTGAAAGTGTATCTCCGTTTTCCATACTTCACGTGGGAGACAAGTGTGTAGGTTTTGTCAAACCTCGCCGAAAGCATATCTCATTTTTTCAAATCTTGGGACGATAAATCTGCATCGAGCAACCTCCACCGAAAGTATGTCCCCATGTGTCAAAATTTGAGAGTTTTATGTGTGTATATATACATTCTACATATTTTCGTATGTCATTCCATAACCTGTCTTGCAATTGAAAAGCATAATACCTAACATGCATCATTGTCTTACACAAGTTTAGAGCACTTGTAGAAATGGAGAAAACACAAATTCGGCGATTCCAAAATATATGCGTATTTTGTGGATCGCAATTTGGTAAAGATGGAGAGTTTACAACAGCAGCTCTTGATCTTGGTAGGACATTAGCCGCGAGGGGTATTCATTTGATTTACGGAGGGGGTAGTCTTGGGTTAATGGGTGTGTGTCGACAGCTGCATCCTTGGGAGGAAGTAAAGTTCTCGGCATTATCCCTAAACCATTAGCTGTGCGAGATATCATAGGCAACACAATGGGGGAAGAGTTACAGGTCTCTAGCATGCATGAGCGTATTGCACTTATGGTCATTTAATCTGATGCATTTATAGCTTTGCCCGGTGGTTATGGTACATTAGAGGAGATATTCAAATCACCTCTTAGGCACAGCTAAACATCCATCGGAAACCCATTGGTTTGTTAAATGTCAATAATTTTTTTGATGGTTTGTTGTCTTTTCTTGATCAAGCAGTAGAAAAAAACTTCATCTCACAGTCAGCGAGGCAAATCCTGGTTACAGCTTCAACTGCAGGGAGTTAATTGACAAATTACAAGAATTCGTCTATTCACCTGATTCAACAATGGCTCGGATAGATTGGTTTGGAGAAGGCAATAAGAGGCGTAAACTGGATTTAACCCTCCATCTGTAATCTCTATTTGCTGGTTTGCTTCGGTTTTGTTTGCTTTCTTTGTAGTGTGTTTATTTGAGATTTTTCATGTCGTTTCTTTTGAGCTTTTTCAGGTTATTTCTTTCGTCCCAGGTAATATTTTTTAATCTCGGTTTTTAGAGTGGTGGCTTAAAAAGTTCAAGTTCTCTTGAAACGCATTCTGGATCTCTTCAATCCATAATGGCTGAATAAGGAGGCTAACCTCTAAACTTTTTAGACCCATTCTAACTGACTTGTTTTTGTTTGCTGGCTTGTTGGACTTTGTTATTTTATGAGTAAGTTTAGTTTTATGTAATTTAGAAGTTGTTATGTGTTTTTTTTGTCTTTATCAGTTTCGATTAAAAAAAATTGTGGAAAAAAGTTGAGAATGGCAGAATATGGGGTTTTCTTTAACCCTTGAAACGCATTCTCTCGACATAAATCTGTAGTTTGTTTATTTCATGTTGTTTGAAGTGTCTTGTTTCTTGTTTTTTTCTTTCATAATAATGGTATATAGGCTGGAAACCTTAAGTCTGCGGGCTACTGGTCCTAAGGATTGTTGAAATATACAATCTTGACTCAGGTGTAACAACGCCACTTACCTCTTTTCTTGCATTTTGTGGGTCGATGATGAGATAATGATTGAATTAAGAATAACTCTTGGAAAATGATAAATGATGCATGGATCTGTGTGCTTGAAATGTTTATTGGTTTTTGCTTTACCTTTGATTCCTTGCACAACATTGAACACCGAGCCATTATCACTGAGTTATTTGTTTACTTAGAGAAGGTTTATGCAATTTAAGTGTTTCTTCAGATTTCAATGAATTCTAGAACTTGTTTGATGGTCACTCGAGGCGAAATCCTAGACTGTGCAACATTGGGGAAATGATTAGGCCATCTTTGGACCGTTTGAGCCTTAATAGCCAACCTTGACTGAAATTGATCCCTAGTTACCCCTTTGAACCTCTGTAAGCCTTTTTCCTTGTTAACTCACTAAAAGAATTCCTAACCTCAATTGAATTTATTCCAAACAGTTTATCCCTTGTCTATGAGCATGTAAATCATTCACGATTATATTTTGAGCTATGTTCTGGTTTTGGAAAGTTAGAGGAGGTTGGATTGTGCCATGAGCAATGTAAGTGAGTTTTATTGTGTTTGTAAAAAAAAAAAAAACAGAAAAAAAACAATCTGTACTTATCTTCCACATACTTAAACATTGAGGACAATGTGTTATTTAAGTGTGGGGGAGGGAAATTGTAGTTAAAGAAAAGAAAAAAAAAGAAGAAAAAAAAGAAGAAAAAGAGATCTATACCCTTGAATGTTCTTAAAAAGAATGAAACAACAAAGTGTGGGGGTGTAGTTTTCTTATATTTTCTACAAAAAAAAAAAAGAGGAGATTGAGTGTTCTAAATAAGTTTGGGGGAGTAACCCGGTGACTTGAAATAAGTTGTGTTATTGGATTGAGCTCTTCTTAGCCTTGAATGATTTATATGTTTGTGGATGATTTGAGCCAAATTATTATCCTCTATCATACCTTAACCCAAGCCAAACGTTACAAGCTTAATAAAGTCCTACTTGATCCTTGGTGTTGTGCATGTCTACATTAGTGGAGAATGACTTGAAAAGCATGCCTATGGAGTTCATTTATACACACATCTTCACTATTAAATATGATTCATTTTTATGCATAAACTCATCTAGGTTACAAGTGATTAGGTGAGAATGGCTCTAACACACACACTTGAGGAATTGAAGTGAAGCGAAACTAATCTTTGAGATAAAATTCTTGATCAAGTGCATTATTTTGAAGTTTTCCTTGGTTATAATTAAGTACAATCTTTGAGGCCTATTTGCAAGTTGAAGCATTTGTGTGTTTTAATTTTTCTTTGATTCTGTTTTGGTTTAGTTTTGTTTAGTATCATTTTAGTTGCTCGAGGACTAGCAAAGTCTAAGTGTGGGGGAATTTGATAGGTGTCTATTTATGTATTACTTTTATATCAATTCGCCCATGTTTCTTTGCTATATCCCTTGGTATTTTTATGTTTTTGTGTGGTTTTGATGTTTGTAGGAGTTTTGGAGCAACTTGTACAAAAATGGAGTAAAACCCTTCATTTTTACTTCTGCTAATCAACCATCTTCTCGGATTTAATTGTATTGACATACAATGAACCCGATGACGTATCATATACCGTTGAAAAGCTCTTGAAGTCTACTTTTTGGAGAAATTTACGGTTTATGAATCCATTCAGTGTACCGAAAGTTGAAAACAAAACAGTGTGAGAAGTGTAGAAATGTAATTCCACACATCACTGTAGCATGTATAATACGGGACACTGTAGCACATTACTGTAGCCGAGTATTTAAACACATTTTAGGGTTTTATTTCATAACTTGAAGAGGGGAAAACGTGGGAGGAGGCTGCAATTCTGGATTTCTCTCATCCCTTGGAGTTCTTGAAGGAGAAAGAAGATTTTGAAAGAGGAGGAACTACAATGCCAAGAAGATTCATCTACAAAGAAGATTTTCAAAGAATTTGCTAAGTTCTTGATAAGTGTCTATTTATGTATTATTTTTATATCAATTCGTCCATGTTTCTTTGCTATATTCCTTGGTATTTTTATGTTTTTGTGTGGTTTTGATGTTTGTAGGAGTTTTAGAGCAACTTGCACAAAAATGGAGTAAAACCCTTCATTTTCACCTCTGCTAGTCAGTGATCTTCTCGGATTTAATTGTATTGATATACAATGAACCCGATGACATGTTATATACCGTTAAAAAGCTCTCGAAGTCTATTTTCTGGAGAAATTTACGGTTTATAAATCCATTCAGTGTACCAAAAGTTGTAATCAAAACAGTGTGAGAAGTATAGAAATGTAATTCCACAAATCACTGTAGCAGGTATAATACGGGACACTGTAGCAGGTTACTGTAGCAGAGTATTTAAAAACATTTTAGGGTTTTATTTTGAGAACTTGAAGGGGGGAAAACGTGGGAGGAGGCTGCATTTCTGGATTTCTCTCATCCCTTGGAGTTCTTGAAGGAGAAAGAAGATTTTGAAAGAGGAGGAACTACAATTCTAAGAAGATTCATCTACAAAGAAGATTTTCAAAGAATTTGCTAAGTTCTTTCTTTCCTTTTCAATTCTGGAAATTCTCTGTATTGTATTTGTTATTCTGATTGAATATGTGTAACTAAATTTGAATTGGTTGAGGGTGATTTCAAAGCCCTTGATATGGCTTTTGTGAGTTGATTGTGTAAGAAATTGTTATCCAATTCTCTAATTGAAGTTGCTTGTATTTTCCCATATCTAATGCTTATGATTGCTTACTGATTGTATTTGGAATGGCCAATGAATATAATCTGTTGTTGTCTATTGCTAGATTAGAAATCTTGATCCGTAATTGTCATGAATTTCCAATCATTAGTAGCAAAATTGTGATGAGAGATTGCAATTGGAAAATACAACCTAGGTTAAATAATCCGAACTTGTGTGATTATTGCTTAGATCAACCTATCTTTCTCATCGTAATGCTTCCATTGAATAAACTCAGAGAGCTTGTTCTAGGTTGTTTAATGGATAGAGATTAAATAAAGAGCTTGTTTTATTTAACAACAAAGTAAGGAAAGATTGGGATAACAGAGCTTGTTGTTATCTACGGTTGATAACTTCAATGCTGTAATTTGATTACAATTCTATGTTAATTCACAAATTCATATCTTGTGGCAGAGAATGAACTCTTAACCAAGTGTCTCTCATTGATTTTTCACTCCATTTAACTTTGCTTTGTGTTATTCTTCATTTACTTTCGTATTACGTTTAGTTAATCAATCAACAAAAACCCCCCCTGTTTAGTTTATTATTGCTGGAAAATAACAAATTCAATTAGAATCAATCCTCGTGGGAACGATATCTACTTATCACTTTATTACTTGTGCGACTAGTATACTTGCTAGTTTCGAACGCACCAAGTTTTTGGCGCCGTTGCTGGGGATTGATTTTCTAATCGATTTGTTATTTTGTTTTCATTGTTGATTCATATTTTTGTTTGTTTTTTTTTTATTATTTGTGTTTAGACGACATGGCAGTAAACTTCCATCAATTCAGTGGCGGATTTGAGCCCCAACTACCATGGAGAATAAATGAGGTAAGCACTCCAAACATTGAACAACAACTTTCTGAGCTAACTTCTCTTGTGAAAAATATGGCTGTAGGACATATGCAAAAATCTTATGAATGTGGGATATATTCTATGATGGAGCATCCAATCGACATGTATCCAACTTTACAAGAAGAATATATGGAACAGGCCAATGCCATGGGTGGATTTCCAGGACAAACGAGGCAATGGTATGATCCTTTCTCTAGCACTTACAATGCTGGATGGGAAGATAAACATAATTTCAGTTACTGGAATCATCAACCAATCACTCCAAATGTGATACCAAATCGGCCACAAGGTTTCAATCAACCTAGAGTGCAGCAACCTTTTCAAATGCAACCACCACCAATGCCACATCCAGCACCGCAACCACTTCACAAAACTCAGGTATGTCTCTCCAGGACATTGTTAATGCACTTGCCACTAACACAATGCAATTCCAGCAGGAAACTGGGGCAAGTATCCAAAACCTAGCAAATCAAATAGGACAATTGGCCACTAGCATGAGCAAATTCGAGGGCCAAGGCTCAGAAGAATTATCTTGTCAAACGATGATCAATCCAAGAGAGAATTCTTGTGCGAAAACTTTGCAAAATGGAGAGCAATTAGATGTCCTACCAAAGAAATCACAAACTGATGAAGGAGATGACACCACTTCCTCCATGAACAAAACACTGACTTCTCAGGTAAATCCTATAACCCCCATTCTTTCATATGTTTCTCCTCCACCCTTTCCTAGTAGATTTGTAAAATCGAAGAAGGAGGAACAAGAACAGAAAATCCTGGAAACTTTTCGCAAAATCGAGGTGAGTATACCACTTTTGGATGCTATCGAACAAGTACCTCGTTATACAAAATGTTTCAAGGAGTTATGCACCAGCAAAAGAAAGTTAAAAAGAAATGAGAAAGTAAGTGTAGGTGATGCGTTCGAAACTAGCAAGTATACTAGTCGCACAAGTAATAAAGTGATAAGTAAGATATCGTTCCCACGAGGATTGATTCTAACTGAATTTGTTATTTTCCAACCATAATTAACTAAATGGGGGGGTTTTGTTGAATGATTAACTAAATGAAATAAGAATGCAAATTAAGAATAACAAAACAGAAGTTAATTTGAATAAAAGATCAATGAGGAAAATCTGGTTAAGGGATCATTCTCTACCACAAGATATGGATTTGCGAATTAATCGTAGAATTGTCATCCAATTACAGCATTGAAGTTATCAACCGTAGATAACAACAAGCTCCGTTATCCCAATCTTTCCTTACTTTGTTGTTAAATAAAATAGGCTCTTTACTTAATCTCTATCCATTAAACAACCTAGAACAAGCTCGCTAAATTTAATTCAATGGATGCATTATGAAAAGAAAGACAGGTTGATCTAAGCAATAAACACAAAAGCTCGGATTATTTAACTTAGGTTATATTCTCCAATTGCAATCTCTGATCACAATTTTGCTACTAATGATTAGAAATTCAATACAATTACGGATCAAGATTTCTAGTCTAGCAATAGACAATATCCAGATTATATTCAGTTGGCCACCCAAATACAATCCAGCAAGCAATCATAAGCATTAAACATGGGAAAATACAAGCAACTTCAATTAGAGAATGGGATAACAATTCCTTACACAATCAACTTACAAAAACCATATCAGGGGCTTTGAAATCACCCTCAACCAATTCAGATTCAGTTACACATGTTTAAGAACGTGGTAATATACAATACAACATGGAGACATTCCAGAAAATGAAAGGGAAGGGAAAAACTTAGCAAATTTGATGTAATTCTCTTTGGATTGTAGTTCTTCCTCTTTCCAAGCTTCCTTTCTCCTTCAAGAACTCAAGGAGATGAAAGAATTCCAGAGCTGCAGCCTCCACCACGTTCTCCCCTCTTCAAGTTATGAAATAAAACCCTAAAATGTGTTCAAATACTCTGCTACAGTAACGTGCTACAGTGTCCCGTATTATACATGCTACAGTGATGTGTGGAATTACATTTCTATATATCTCACACTGTTTTGATTACAACTTTTGGTACACTGAATGGATTTATAAACCGTAAATTTCTCCAGAAAATAGACTTCGAGAGCTTTCCAACGGTATATAACATGTCATCGGGTTCATTGTATATCAATACAATTAAATCCGAGAAGATGATAGGTGTCTATTTATGTATTACTTTTATATCAATTCGTCCATGTTTCTTTGCTATATTCCTTGGTAATTTTATGTTTTTGTGTTGTTTTGATGTTTGTAGGAGTTTTGGAGCAACTTGCACAAAAATGGAGTAAAATCCTTCATTTTCACCTCTGCTAGTCAGTGATCTTCTCGGATTTAATTGTATTGATATACAATGAACCCGACGACA
>SNVD02000781.1:0-13755 GCA_013180625.2 Boswellia sacra | reverse complement strand
AGGAGATACGGAACAAGCCAACGCCATGGGTGGATTTCTAGGACAACCAAGCCAAAGTTATAGTAATCATCAACCAATCACTCCAAATGCCATACCAAATCAGCCACCAAGTTTCAATCAATCAAGAGTGCAGCAATCATTTCAAATGGAACCACAACCAGCACCACAACTAGCTCCACAAAACCCAGGTATGGATCTCCAGGACATTGTTAAAGTACTTACTACTAACACAATGCAATTTCAGCAAGAAACTAGGGCAAGTATCCAAAACCTGGAAAATCAAATGGGACAATTGGCTACTAACATGAGCAAATTCGAGAGCAAGAGCTTAGAAAAATAACCTTCTCAGACAGTGATCAATCCAAGAGAGAATGCTAGTGCAATCACTTTGAGAAGTGGAAAGCAATTACAAGTTCCACAAAAAAGGTCACAAACTAATGAAGGGATGACACCACTTCCACCATGAACAAAACATCATCTTCTAAGGTAAACCTTAAAACTCAAATCCTGTAATCTGGTATCCTTCAATTTTGCATAGCAGATTGCAAATCAGAAGAAGGAGAACAAGAACAGGGAAAATCTGGGGAATAGAAAACTTTTCGCAAGATCGAGAGTAAATATACCACTTCTGGATGATATAAGCAAGAGACCTCGTATGCAAAATTCTCAAGGAGTTATGCACCAACAAGAGAAAGTTTAAGGGAAATGAGAAAGTAAGTGTGGGGGAAAATGTTTCAGCTGTATTGCAAAGAAAAATTCCTCCGAAATGCAAAGATCCAGGTACGTTCACCATTCCATGCACCATTGGTAATTCCAAGTTTGAAAGAGCTATGTTAGATTTAGGAGCATCTATTAATGTCATGCCATATTCTATTTATGCTTCTTTAAATCTTGGACTTTTTGCGAAAACTGATATTACCATTCAGTTTGCTGATCATTTTAATGCATATCGCAAAAGAGTTGTGGAAGATGTGTTTGTGCAGGTGAATCAATTGGTTTTGCCTAGCAGACGCTCTTGTTCTTGAAATGGAGGATGAGACATCTCCTAATCCAACACCAATTCTTTTGGGGAGACCATTCTTGAAAACTGCTCGAACTAAGATTGATGTTCATGATGGCACTCTCACCATGGAATACGATGGCGAGGTGATTCGTTTCAATATTTTTGAGACAATGAGGTACCCTAGTGACTTGTATTCTGTTTTTGCAGTTGATGTTATTGATTCTTTGCCACAACAACATTTTGAGTTAACTCACAAGGATGGATTGGAAGTGGTTTTTAGTGAGCACATAGGGACAGAAAATTACAAGGAATCAAGAAGGTTGATACAAGTATCCAAAGAAATAGAGGAAGCTGTGGCAAGCTTAGATGAGACCATAGCTATAACCACAAATAGGTATGATGTTTCGTGCATTCAATTTCCTTTATATAATGTGAAACTTCTACCTTCTATGATGAAAGCCCCTACCTTGGAGCTTAAGCCTCTTCCAGATCATTTGAAGCATGGATTCTTGGATAAGAATGATCCTTTGCCAGTTAAAATAGAAATGGGCCGTGCACCACTACAAGAAGAGAAACTCGTCCGAGTACTTAGAGATGACAAACAGCTATTGGTGGACAGATGTGACATCCAAGGCCCAAGCCATATGCATTGGCCGTATCTTGTTGAAAAGAATCCAAGCCCATTAAAGAAGCACACGCGAAGATTGAAACCCTGGCCATGATGGGAACAACGTCGGATGAGGACGTTTAAACCAAGCGCGTTAGTTGGGATGCAACCCAAATGTTTTAAAAAAAAATAAAAAAAAATAAAATAATAATAAAAAAAGAAAAGAATAAATAAAATAAGGGTAAAATGATCGATTTTATGGTCTCGAGGAGATTCCTTTCGTAGGCCATTCAACAAATTGATCAGGTTTTATATCTCACTTGTGCATCTGTGTATTTGTTTTTTACTTTGTTATTCTATTGTGTTATGTATCGCTTTTATGGTCTTAGTTTCATTTCTACACTCTTTCTTTCCTTCTTTTTGTTTAATTTGATTATTCTGTGCTTTGAGCTCATTTGTACAACAGCTTGAGAAAACATCCAAACGGGAGCTGAAGTCATTGCTCGAAGGTTTGAAACGTGCATATCTTGGAGAAAAACAAAATCAATCGCATTATCGGTAATAACTCTCCTTTTCTCCTCTTCAATGGATGCCGATATCTTTGTGTCAAACCTTCGTAAATATTTCCCTTACTTGACTCAAAATGGCTGTTCCAAATTGAAAGTACGGATGGGACTGACTTGTGGGCCGTTGATGCTACTAAATGTGCCAGACTGATATCCGATGCTATCGAAAGCCAGGTAAGATGTCCGGGAGAGTAACCCAGGACATTAATCTCGCAAAATACATGCCTGGTCTAGGACAGAGCTACTACGCCAAGAGGCGAAGAGCGAAAAGGTTACAAGTATGTTATAAATGTGCTAGATGGAATTGTAACCAGACTATACTTGGCGGTTTTTGACCACCAAGTATAAATAATTTTAAAAAATTAAAAAATACATATTTGACAGTTTTTAACCGTCAAATATGCACCTCACTATATTTGACGGTTTTTGACCGCCAAGTATAATAGGTTTAAAAATTAAAAAATATATACTTGACGGTTTTTGACCGTCAAGTATAATAGTTTTAAAAATTTAAAAAAATAATTTAAAAAAATTAATATATATATAAATAAAATAGGTATCATTGTTAAATAATACAATTTTATAGCATTCTTTGTCCATAGACTAATCTCATTGCAATGAGTAGAAATTGCAAGTTGAATGAAATCTATATACAGCTCCCACCTTTAATTCATATTATATTGAAGACTACGAGAATAAGACATTCATTCCAATAAAGCATATCCCTTTTCCTTCAACCTTCCTCCCAGTCAATATTATCCTCATCCTCTCCAGAAGCCTCGGCCTTTACATTCAAGTCATTGATCTTGAAACTTTCACTTGTGTTGCCTGTAGTAATACAAAGGGAAATGGTTGATGAATAATGACTAACAAACCAGTGTTAAATAGTAAGATCTAGGAACAACAAAATCCAATGCAAAAGTACTAGAAATATAATCCATTGTATAATGGCCATACATAAATGTGTTTGAAAAAGACAAACAAAATTGCATTTTTAGTCATTGCATTTTTAGTCATATATAAACTAGTCATTGCATTTTTAGGATTTGTCTTAAATCTGCAAACAAAATCACAAGGTTAGAATTTAAAATCTGAAACAATATTTCTTGTGCACTTGCACTCACACACCTGTTTTGGTGGAGCACCAGAATGTTGAACCAGTCTGATACTTGACACCCTTCTTGAGCTTCAGGCCGCATCCATTGTGCAGCATGCGGTGTCTGAGGAACCAAAGATAAAACCATTTCATAAGCACCTTAATTTAGGATTAGAAGCTTCAAAGCAGATATTCTTTACACACTACCTGAAACATTCTATTGAGTCAATGTTACCAAGACCATCAAGAGCAACAAGTATTGAGCCCTACAGCATAAGCCACCAATCATGCTTAAAAAACATTTGACAAAACTTTCACACCTTCAATACAATTGCCCAACAAACCGTTCTAATAAGAATAGGGTAGAGAGCGATCTGACCGACACCAGATCCCCCAAGAGCCATTTTCCCAAAATTGTTCACAAGATTGCATGCTGAAAGAATATCAACAGCAGAAAGGTTGTCCTGTCATCATTACACAGCAGAAAACAAACTTTTCACATTGTGTTGAGCACCAACAAAAATAGAGAATATAGATTGAAGTGACAAAAAGAATGATAATACCTATCAAGTAACGAGCACTTTAAATGAAAAAGAAGAAAGGTCAATTGTATACAGAATATCCCCAACATTTCACCATTCAAAAGGAACTTCCATTTTCATATGACATTTACTACCACTTACTTCTTATTGAAAAAATGATTGTAAACTAAATAAATATCTAAATAATGTTGCAGACAGAGGTGCAAGAAGTTTATGCGCTTGAAATGACTTACAAGATTAGCAAGTCTCTGAAACAGAACCCCATATAGTATCACTTTCTTTCACATTCCAATAAGCAAGGAAAACGATTGGAAGGTGAATGCTCAAACATGCAAGCATAGTTGAAGAAAGAGATGACTAAAAAGGCCATGGCCTCACTCACCACTCTGTGATGCGTACATAACACCGGGCTCTTTCCATTGCAGGAAGATCCTAGGTCAATAAACCTACTAAGTTCCAGCAATTTCACATAGATGTTAGTTCCTTTTTTTTTTTGGTTGACTTTCTAGCCCTAAAATAATACATTTTCTTGTTCTTTCTAGGAGACAGAATAATTTACAATTCACAAGAATTGCAAGTTGACTTTTGAAAAGAAAAAAAGAATGTTAATTTCATAAAAAAAATTTCAACCATAATAAAATTTGAAAATTTGATTTTCAGCCAAGTTTATTTCTCAACATATGTCATTCATCCTACATGCACACAAACAGACCTGTAGCAAACTGTATATTATAAAGCCAAGAAAACTTTATGAATAGCTTTGTGGGCATTTCTATGGTTTATCATGTATTAAGTACTACAAGCATTAAGTTGGTATCGACAAACTCTACAAACAAAGTTAGCCGTCCATGGCTAATTAAGCAAACCGGTTGGAGCATCTCAAAAAATTAGAAAATGAAAAATACAGCAAATCACTATAATATCCATACCACTCCAGCAGGATCATCATGGTTTCCATGAATGCTGAATACTGGCAAACCAACATTGAAGTGAGGATCTTCATAATTTACATGACCAAATCTGTTAAGATTGACATGCTGTTATGAACAAAAAATATTATCTAAAATTGGAAAAATGATATTCTGGTGAGTGATGCATTTTTCCATGTATGACTGCTTAAGTCTGTATGTGTGCACACACCAGATGCAACCATTATGAACTTAAATTTATGGTTTCAGCCAAAGTGTTTCCAGAATTTTAATATTGAACAAGGAAAGGAAAGGAAAAGAAAAGATAGTGCAACATAACCATGTTTTATATTCAGAAATGAAACTGAAAAAGAAAACACACAAAAGCAGAAGTTTAATGGTTTCACAAAATAGCGTAAGATTACTGGAAACCTCAACTCATCGGTGCAATCAAAATCAAATTTATTACTTGAGCCATGAGCAAGAGATTAGACATGCACTAGCATAGCCAAGTCATACATAATACATCAATATTTCCAACCTTAAAAAAGAGAAAGATTTTGTAATTTTCTAGAAAAAAAAGAAGGCTTAAATGCATAATAAGTCATTACGTATTTTGAAAGTTTACAGTCTGGTCGCTAACAACTTGGAACTGCACAGGTCGATCATTTAGGCAGTGGCGACGGAGAATCTCAATTGCCTTAACTAGTGTTGACCTTGACGGCTTATTCTCATGGAACAGATCACCACCAAGGAGCAAGAAGTCTACCTGTATTGGGTAGAAGTCAGCACCCATTGAATGTCAAGAAAAATTTAATGAAACCCAAAACATTAATTATAATTGAAATTCCTTGGACCAGTCTTATCACCACCAAACACTAGAAAGAAACGCATTCATTTTTGCAAAGCAACTTTCAAGTTTCCCAGTGAATTACACAAAGGAAAGAAGCAATTACAGGAGGAAGTTGGCAGCAGAGAGAAGTGTACAGTAGTCAAACTGAATAGATGATTCTTCTTTTTAATACATAAAATAAAGCTAGTCGGAGAATTTCAAGAAACTACTGTAAAAAATGCAAATAGTATCTATACAAAACAAACTGCAAAAATATAGATATGCCAAAATATACCAGGGAAAAAAGTTGATCACCTGTTTTTGCTTTCCTATAGAGCATATCTCCTCAAATGCCTGGAATGAATCATGCCACCTTATTTCATCCTTCTCCATGTAGCCCAGATGGCAATTTGTGGCAACAAGTATACGAAGTGTATTTGCAATATCCTCCCTGTAAGTTTCTTTTCATTATAAAAAATTCTTTTGTACAACAAATCATGTACTTACTACTAATGAAATTATTCCTATTCCATCTTTTAAAAAAAAATTTTAATTATGAAGTTATCTAATTGACAACAAGGAAATGATGTATGTGTCATCGCTTAACAAATTTGTTGATAACCTACCCAAAAGAGGAGCGTCCAATAAAGTAGTCTTTTCTTTCTCTAGAAGTTATAATAAACCCTCCTTGAAAGTTACTATGACTCATGTCACAGCAATTTAAAGAATTTATATTATGCGTTAATGGTAAACAGGGTTCTCTATCGTAACATCCCCAAATGTATATGTATAAAGAAAAATTGGAGGTTTAAACGGTCTAATAAATAGATCAGTGAAAAAATTTATACCAAACTTTAATTACTAAAACCCCTGCAAAATCTAACAGATTAACCCAAACTCTTTTCTCATTCAATGTATAGAGTGGGACCACAATGCCGCCAAATTTCTCCATCTCCTGAATTTACCTTTACACTCTGAACAGCCAACAAACAAATCATACTAGACCCAATCGATAGGATAAGAAAAGAAGAGGTTAAACTAATGGATGCTCTTCTAACAAAGAATTATCAAAAGTTATACAATAAAATATCTTCCACCATGTTAGGCCTGCCATATAAGCATGAATTTAGCTAATTCCGCAACTCTGAAGTTATATATCTCCCACTCAGATTATATTCGTTGATCTCAACCCCCCCAACCCAAACAGCATTCTATATTTCTTCATATGCTTGAAATAATATTGGAAATACAAAGAAATATGGTGGGAAATTATTAAACAGCACAAATGCTATCTACATTAAGATCTGGGTCAATTTAATTCAATCTGTGATTATAAACCCCAACCCCCCCAACCAAAAAAAAAAATCCCAAGAAGAAAAAAATGGATATATGCATTTACTGTCAGGGACATGGGCTAATTGAATTCAACAGATATTATAATTACCAACTTTCTCATGTAAACTCAATCTTCTGGTTTATATCAATAATGATTAATAAACACATAGCAGGCTGCAATTTTCATATGCAGAGGCATAAGTAGAAAACTAAACGAAACAAAGCAACAACATGACGTCGAAGAGTGAAACTGTATACTTCTAGGGCACGTTTCAAGATAAAACAAAGTTAAAACTCCATTCGCCTTCTTTTATAAACCCACGAAGAATATGGTTGCAAGATAGCCAAAATGAAGTCTCACCTGCTTCCTCTGCTTTTATCTTGTTTTTTAAATTTGACACTACACTATATAATGGTATGCTTCAACATGCCGAAAGGAGGAAGGCTTTTTGTATTCTAATTCCTCACATAATATAAGCCAAAATAGTGTGAACTTATAGCTGCTATTACCATTAGTTCTATATAGATGGCAAAGTTCTTACTCAAATAATTATTATCCAGGTAAACATACCTTCCCAGCATTATTTTCATACTGATCTTGCACCTCATCAAGCAATGCAGGCCAAGAATCAAACTCCATCTTTTGCCATGCACACACCAGACCAGTAATGGGTTCCAGCAGATCTGTAAGCCAAAATAGAATGAAATGTAATAAAAATTAAACAGGTAAAAAGCTGAAAGCTGATGGAAACTATAATATTTGACAAAACAATTTGACCATGACTAACTATATTGAGTACCTTTGCTAGAGAAGTTGTCAGAGGAATAGCCAACAGCATTTCAATCACATCCACGACCTTCTGCAGACCAGGGTGATCTTCCCACTCACTCAGAAGTGTATGAACTCGTTGTTTAAAAGATGTAAGTAACTTCACCATTTTTTCCATAACAGAAGCATTTGAATCCTCTATAAATGGTTTGGAAGAGAAAAATAGAAAATTAAAATATGAGGAAATGAAAACTACAATGATGAAATTAATAACAACTGTTGTCCCAATATGGTGATGAAGTTTGCAAAACCTTGTAAAAATTGCATTTGCAAGCTGAGTAGTGAAATGGAACATATTTATGGTCATGCTCCAAGCAAAGGTGTAGTACATGCTCTGGTGCAAGTCTGGTGTCCAAAGGTGAAGCACATAGACCCCCTAAACCTGCAAACAAAAAGATAGGGTAAATATTTTCTTCCTTCAGTTACCACCAATTAACTATTTAACCTGGGAAAAGAAATCTTTTAATTACCTCTTATCATTTCTTCCCCCAATGTATAAGAGTTGGTAAAAGAAAGCAATCTGTCTGCGTCAGAGATTTGGAAGGTCCCAAGCTGTTGGGGGTCAGGGGGATCAACAAACAATTTTTAGTATAGGCACATTACAAAAAAATCCATGACTTGAAGCAAACCCACACAAATACAGGAAAAGGGAGAGAGATTTTCTTTTAATAAGCAAATTGCCGGTAAAAATTTCAATCTCGCAACTACCATGTTTCATTTTTTTGACACAGAAAGTTTGAGAAAATGATAAATAAACCAAACATACAAATATGTACAGTGTGTTGACCCAGGTATGGCAACCCAAGAGGGGGGGTGAATTGGGTTTTTATTTATCAAAACAGATTTGTAAAACTTTTATTTGAAGATCAAAATTATATAACTCTTTCTTTGAGAATATAGGTGAAGAAGATGAAAATAGAATGCAATCAAGAGAATAGCAATAAAGAACAATCACAAGTGCAAGTTAATGTAAAGAGATAGGGATAGAGAGAGTGCAAACTCGATTTACGTGGTTCGGCAAACCTTGCTTACGTCCACGGGCTCCTAGCTCCACGAGCTAAGCTTTCCACTAAGTTGTAGAAATCTTTACAACTTGCTTGATGAACAACCTCACCAAGACTTTTTCTTCAACTCTTGATAACATCACACCAAGAGTTCTTCTTGATGAACAACCTCACCAAGGCAACTTCCTTCAACTCTTGATAACACCACACAAAGAGTTCTTCTTGATGAACAACCTCATCAAGGCAACTTCCTTCAACTCTTGATAACACCACACCAAGAGTTCTTCTTGATGAACAACCTCACCAAGGCAACTTTCTTCAAACCTTGATAACACCACACCAAGAGTTCTTCTTGATGAACAACCTCACCAAGGCAACTTTCTTCAACCCTTGATAACACTACACCAAGAGTTCTTCTTGATGACAACCTCACCAAGGAAAGAGTTCTCTCAAGGATAACTTTTATCCTTTACAAGAAGATCTCACTCTCACCACAATACAAGAACAAAGAAAATTCTTACAACAAAAGTACAACTCTCTTCAAAGAGTAGATAAAGAATATAAAAGCTCTCCAGACTTGATATTTCTCTTATTTTTTTTGCTTGATAGATGCTTCTCTTGCTCTTCTTGTCTTGCTGAATGCATGGGAGAAGGGCTCCTTTTATAGGCAAATGAGATGAACTTGAACAAGTGAAGACACCAACTCCAAATTTTCTACCCACCATAAAAAATGTAATCTTGTCTGCCATTTTTGTCAATGTTCCGCTTGAAATTTGAAAATCTGTAAAACATAAAAGATTTTCATGTTTGAATAAGCTTTCCAACGCATCAAGAATCAAGTCATTTGGATATCTTTAGCTCAAGATATTACCAAAACACCATTCGGTGCTCATGTGACTTGATTTTTCTTCCTTGTGTCAGTCCACCGAATTGAATGATAATTCTGTCAGCCTTCCGTTTGAAATTTGAATTATTCAAAACATAAAATATCTGAATATTTGAATAAGATTTCCAAAACATTAAGAATCAAAGCATTTGAATATCTCTATCTTAAGATATGGCCAAAAAACCATTCGGTGCTCATGTGAGTTGATTTTTCTTCTTTGTGTCAGTCCACCGAATTGTATGTCAATTATGTCGGCCTTTTGTTTGAAATTTGAATTTTTCCAAAACATATGAAATGTTCTTCATTAAGTCATCTTTCCAATGCCATAAGAATCAAGTCATTTTGATTTTTCTAGCTCAAGATATGTCCAAAGAAGTATTCGGTGCTCATGTCAGCTGCTTCCATTTGTCTTTCAACTTTCATGATGATTTGGACAACCTTGCACTTGAAATTTGAATTTCATTAAAACATATGAAATGTTATAAATTGAGTAGCTTTCCAAAGGCTCAAGAATCACGTCATTTGGATATTTGTAGAGATATATATGACCAATTGATTGAACATTGCTCATGTGTCACATTCCTTGAGTCAATCCTTGTTCTTAAACTTTGGTTCCTTTAACATGTAGTCTTCTCCTTAGCTTCAACACTTCATTTTAATAAGCCTCTTCTTGATTTTAAAATTATTTCAATGATCTTACTCTTACACATAATTAAACATGTTAGTAAATCTCAATTAATCAATGTGTATTGTTATCATCAAAATTATCATGTAGCCTTAGGGCTAACAATCTTCCCCTTTTTGATGATGACAAACCATTGATTGCTTTCAAATAATATCTAAAATAAAGAATGAAAATAAAATCAAGAATAAGCAAAAAGAAAGCAATTGTTATGAATATAAGCAAACCATCCAAACCATCCATTTCTCCCCTTTTTGTTATCATCAAAAAGATGTAGTCAAATTAATTACTCCCCCTAAATATATTCTCCCCTTTAACATATGCTACCATTTAAAGATTATCATATAAAAGAAAAATTAAGACATATTCAACATGCCTAATTCTCTTCTAATTATGCAAAATCTATCTTGACTAAGGGGTTAAGTCATATTTAGGTCTAGGGACTAATTCTCAAACTTGATTTCTCTCAAATTGGTTCAATTCTTCTTGCATAGCAAAATCCAATTTTCCTCATTTTTGGCTTCTTTAAAAGATTTTGGTTCAAATTGAGAGACAAATACAAAATGATTACAAAAGTTCTTAAAAGAGATTCTAGTTTTCATACCTTGTGATGGTTCACCAATAATGAGATCTTTAGGGTGAGCTTTTGCATACTTCCATTCCTTTGGTAATTCTTGGGAAGAATTATTTACTTCCTCAAGCTTTTCTTGTTGAAATTGTAATTCATCTTGGCTCTTTTCATCAAGCCTTGATTCCTTGATTTGCCTTTCTACCTCAACAATATCATCATCTAAATTCTTTGAAGAAATAACATTAGTTTCATCAAATTCAAAATGCATAGATTCTTCAATAGTAAGAGTCTTTTTGTTAAAAACTCTATATGCTTTACTATGGTTGGAGTAGCCAACAAAAAATTCCAACATCGGCTTTTGCATCAAATTTTCTAAGGTTATCCTTGGTGTTTAAAATAAAACATTTACATCCAAAAACTTTAAAAAAAATCCAATGTTGGGTTTTCTTCCTTTCCAAAGTTCATAAGGAGTTTTCTTTATTAAAGCTCTAATATGGACTCTATTGATTATAAAGCATGCGGTATTAACGGCTTCGGCTCAAAAATATTTTGGTAAATTATTTTCAAGTAACATGGTCATAGCCATTTCTTGGATAGTCCTATTTTTCCTCTCAACAACACCATTTTGTTGTGGAGTTCTAGGTGAGGAAAAAATATGCTCAAAACCATTTTCATCACAAAGATTTTCAAATGCAACATTGTCTACTTCACCACCATGATCACTTCTAATGGACACAATAGAATACCCTTTTTGATTTTGAACTTTTTTTGCAAATTTTGAAAAAGCTTGTATGGCCTCATTTTTAGTTTTCAAGAATAATACCCAAGTGAATCTTGAATAATCATCCATAATAACAAAAACATCATACTTTCCACCAAGGCTTTGAGTTCTTGATGGTCCAAATAAATCCAAATGAAGTAATTGTAGAGGTTTATTTGTTGAAATAAAATTCTTTTGTTTAAAAGAAGTTCTCACTTGTTTTCCAAATTGACAAGCATCACAAATCTTATCCTTTTCAAATTTTATTTTTGGAAGACCATCAACAAAATCATTTTTAGAAATTTTTGAAATTGTGTCCATGCTAGCATGACCTAATCTTCTATGCCATAACCAAGCATCATGATTAACAATGAAACAATTTTCTACATGATCATTAACATCAATATCAATTGTATAAATATTACCACATCTATTACCAACAACTAATGTCTTATTGTTACTAACATCCTTAATCACACATCTATTAGGCTCAAAAGTAACAAAATATCCCTTATCACACAATTGACTAATGCTAATCAAATCATGTTTCAAACTATTAACAAGCAAAATATTTTCAATAATAAGTGAAGAAGGGTTACCAATATCACTATGTTCGATTACCCTTCCTTTGGCATTATCACCGAAGGTTACATATCTTTCTTTCTTTATGATTAATCTTGAGAACTTGGAGGCATCTTCGGTCATATGCCTTGAGCATCCACTATCTAAGTACCACTTGTGTTTGCCACTCCTTTGTTTCTACAATCAACATTAAAAGAGAGACTTTTTGGTACCAAAATGTTCTTGGGTCCTTGGGGGTTAGTTATGGTACTTTTTGGAACCCATATTTGTTTCAAATTAGGATTTCTTCTAATATAGCAAGAATGCACTTTGTGTCCTTTTCTTCTACAATAAGTACATGAATGATTAGGATTATTCCTAGAAGATGCCATGGCAAAATAATTTTTTAAAATACTATTTGATTTTTTATGTGTTTATCCTAAACCTACTTTATCAAAAAAACCTTTGGTTTTGTAAACATAGAATTCAAATTTTGTGGCTTTTGTAAAACTATCAACCATATTTCTTAAGTCATTATTTTCCTTTTTTCAAAATAGCATTTTGTTTCTCCAATTTATCAAAATCCTTTTGTTTTAAAATGTCATTTTCAGTTTTTAATAAATGTATTTGACTTTCCAAACTATCAAAATCTTTTTGCTTTAAAATTTCATTTTCATTTTCTAAAGCTTCATTTATTTCTACCAACTCTTCTAATTGAGATAACATGATTTTTGACTTCTTTTTGAAAGCATTGATTTTGAATTTTGCTTATCAACTTGCACATGTAAATTTTGGAATGCTTCAAGTAATTCATCATATGAAAGTTTAGGATCATAGTTAGAATACTTACCTCATCTTCACTTAAAGCCATGAAGCACATGTTTGCCACTTCGCAATCTTCTTCTCATTCTTCTTCAAGGTGATTTCATGAGTCATGAGAGAACCCATAAGTTCTTCTAATGGTAGTTTGGTGAGGTCCTTTGCTTCTTGAATTGCCGTCACCTTGGGCTCCCAAGATTTTGGTAGACACCTAAGAATCTTTCTCACCATTTTAACATTAGAATAAGATTTACCAAGAGATTTCAAACCATTGACAATATCCGTAAATCTAGTAAACATTTCAGAAATTGATTCATCCGATTTCATCTTAAAAAGCTCATAACTATGAACTAGCATACTAATTTTGGGTTCTTTAACTTGACTAGTTCCTTCATGAGTTACTTCAAGTGTGTGCCATATTTCTTGTGCCGTAGAACAAGTAGATATTCTATTAAACTCATTTCTATCTGGAGCACAATATAAAACATTCATAGCTTTAGCATTCAAACTCAATTTCTTTTTACCATCTTCACTAAACTCTTTAGGTTCTTTAAGAATGCATTCCCCATTTTAAATTTTGGTAGGAACAAAAGGTCCTTCCAAAACAATAGACCACAAATCATAATCAAAAGATTTCAAGAAAATACTCATTCTAGTTTTCCAATAAGAGTAATCACTTCCATTAAAAAAAGGAGGTCTAGAGATAGAAAGCCCCTCAACATATGAAGTTGAATTAAAAGTTGCCATAGCTCAA